>SCLH01000115.1:151888-205720 GCA_004367855.1 Oikopleura vanhoeffeni
ATAACTAGGTACAATTACCTGAGAATGTTTTTGGCGTTCAGTTTTAGACCAAGTGATATCCATATTTCACCACCTGGTGAGTTTAGGTCATTTAAGAACAACAAAATGTCAACAAACAATTTTGGACGTTTTTTGGTGGTGCTAAGTCGATCACTAACACTTTTCGACCAAATTGTATATTTTGTGCATTATTTTGAAAAAAACCAGTTGACCGCTCTCATATCTTTGAAAAGGTATTTTACGAAAAAATACTTGAATTCTTGAGCATCATCAGACAACAAAACAAATTGAGAAAAAAAAGTTTTTTTTATTACAAAAATTAAAGAAATATAACTGATTTACCGTTTTTTTTTAAACCGGTACTTTTGGTACTTTTTCAACAGTTTTAACTCATTTTCTTTAGGATTTCTCTAGCCAGCCACTATGTGCTTAGTTGATTTTTGAAGAATTACTTTTATCAATTTAAACAAAAAACCGCAAAATTTTTGATTTTTTGGGGCTTTATTATAAGTTTATAACTTTATAACCATAGGTTCATCAGGCTATTTTTCTTACACACGAGGAGTTAAAGAGAAGTAGTCAAGTTCATGCTCAAAACGCAATTTATGGTCATTTGAGTCAAAAACTTTGACTTAATTTACTAATTCCTAGAATATCTAACTGTAATTTAATAAAATAATTAACTATTTTGCTCGATAAATTGCTGAAGGCAATTGAAATGATCATTTGAGGGTTCAGTTCGATAGGATTCAAATACAATTGGACATGAAAAATTAAGATCCTTATTTTATCGACGAATCCCTGTAATTACCTACTTTGGCGCCCTTTAGCGAGATAACCGCATTTTGGATGACCGCGATATCGATTAACGAATGTTTTTTGCTGAGACACAGCTGCGCCAATCAAAACGTTTCAATTAGAAAGACCGTACGGTGTTTAACACAATCTGAAAGCTCGTAAGGCCAATCAAAGGTGTCTATGCAGATTTCAGCCAAAAAATAAAATTGGGATCAAATAAAATGTCACACTGTATTTGAAATAAAAAAATTATCATGTAAATGAGTGAGATGGCGCTCGAGAGCTTATGACAAACCGAAATGTATTTATGTAATTTTGAAAAAAATGCATTCAACTATATCGAACTTTTTGAAACAGTTATTACCTCTCAAATTCCAAGTTTATTTCAATTTGCTTTATATAATGTAATTTACTAGTATTCAAATTTAACGGTCACACAGTAAATTTTAGCCAACTAGTTGCCAAAAACCACTTATTCGATATCATTAAACTTTAATTCTAGAAATTTTTAATTATAGGTGTCTGTAGGAGTTAGTTTGGAGTTTTGATATCGCTTATCCGCCATAACAGAGTTCAAAACCCTAGATAAAAATTAAGTGTGGTAGATAACTAATAGACTCATAGACTATTTTGAAAGTTATCTACCGTAGATGACTCTAAATATAAGTCTATGATTCTATGAGTTATCTACCACCATAATTTTATTCTGGGGTTTTTGAACTCTGTTATGTAAACAAAGCCGGTTTTAAACGAAAAAATTAAAAATTTGAAATAATTGATGTAAGTGTTTAATGCCGTAGCATGTTCCGAAGAAAATTCGCTATTCACAAAAAAAAACTTACCTCGGGACAAGTTTTTGCAAAATTCGGTTTTATAATCGTTATCTCTAATTTGGATTTAACACTGTTGACAATAACTCCTGAAATGTTTTATAGTTCAGGTGAAATGCATATCGGCTTAATTATGCTAAGTACCCGCTCAAAAATTGAGCTTACCTTTGTTTTATAATTTTATCATTTTGAGTAATAAGCGAGTCGAAACCGTTTTCAGTTTGTGAGTGATGTGAACACATTTTAATAATTCTCTAATTTCAGGGAAAATTATTTTATTATAGTACCAAATGATATGGTTAGGTAGAATTCCCTCTGGACGTTTTTTTTCGAAAATTTTTTGCCTGAGAATATTCATACTCGTTAATTTTAGTCTTTAAAATTCTTTTTTTTGTTAACGAAAAATGTTTCAGACTTCTTCTAGTGGTGAAAACTTCTATTTAAAATTATCTGCCATTATTTATAATTTCGCTTATAGAAAGAAAACCACTGTACTTTGAACATTTATTGTTGAAGTTACCGGTTTTTTTTCAGATAACCAGTAGTTCCGGTATTTTTTTTTAAAGTTTTAACTAATCATATGATACAAATAAAGTTATTTGTGACCAAGTTAACACACATTAAGGGTCGTAAATTTTGAAATTACAGTGTCTAGCAAATGTTGTCTTATGTTCACGGCGTCAGGCTACGCTTGTTACACTCTAATGGTCGTGGGCAAATTTTTTTCGCCCATTCCTGCAGTAGTTTATTGCTTATCATAAGCCCCTCGTTTTTCATCAGATGCAGTTTTCATGTATTCTTCTACATTTGCTCGACAACGATATCTAACCATTTCCTCAATTTCTAATTCAGATTCTAATTGCAGGGTTGACACGCCAAAAATACTGTGCTGTATTAATATTCACAGTATTGTACAGGGTCTAAGATTTTTACCTTCTTTTTCAAAATTTGGATAAATTGATATCCGCTAATGAGAACGATTAATTTCGGCAAAAACCTACGTCTTTCTCAGATTCAACCAATCAAAAACGTGGAATCAAATTTATCCAATTTTTGAAAAAAGAAGGTTTGATGTAAAAGATACAAAAAAACTGTAATTTGACCCTTATAGCGGTGTCACATGTAAAAATTAAATTTGCCCAAATTTCTGACAAAAAGTTGTACTAACTAGCAAAAAAGTAGCTTCGAATGAAGTGTGGTGGTTATCAGAATCGTCTTTTTAGAACCTTTACCGGTAAATTTCCGGTAACCGGACATCCGATAAAAAAACTAAAAAATTTGGTCTTGGAGTTTTTTATTAACTGTTTTGATGCAGAAATCCGTTTGCGAATATTTGTTCCGTTCTTCAAATGACAGCGACAAAAACTGGTTGGGTGTTCTAAAAAAAAGTTACCTAAGAATTTTTTCGAAACTTTAAACAAATTGTAAAAAATGCCGCTTTCTGAATGATGGAAATTCGACTCAATCCAATAATCAAAATAACCTTGTTTAACTTTTCTAATGGCTTTTTCTCAAGAAAAAATCTGATATCAACCTTGGCCTAGTTTCTTTTATACTTTTGATAAAAATATTTGCTTTTTTGAGATCGCATTTGTTTTTTCCAATTAATAATTTTTGCTGATAGCCAAATTTGATCAAATATTTAAAAGCGATGGATTTTTGGCAATTTTTTATGCAGAAATGTAATACCGGTGAATTTACGTTTGTCATCGGAAAATGACCGATTTTGAAATACAATGTGATAAAAAAGGCGTTTGAATTTTACTCCGTATGGCTCTCTTCGTTTTCAGTTAAAAAAAGTTCATTTTGACATTGTTCCAATGGGCGCGCCCTGCGGTCCGTATGTTAAAAGATGCAGACAAGTTCAGGTCTTTTTGGCTTGAAAAGTTCATTATTGACGATTTTCCCGAGGGACAGTCGACCCCTGGTTATAATAGATTCAGACAAGGTCAGGTCTTTTTGGTTTGAATTTTATGCATTGGCTAAAAGCCATTCATTTTTTTTATAAACGCTGGTTAGGCACGTGGGATCTTTCATGAACTGACAAATTGAGAAGATTAATTTTTCATCAAATTTTTGCCTTGTTTATTGCCTCGTACAAATCTTTTTTTGACATACGGCGGATTGAACATGGAAAGCTGCCTGAAACATGGTTCAAGATTATAGAACATCACATCTCTATTATCTATACAGCCCGCAGAATGGGGTTTAGAAATTATCTTTCTTATTTAATAATAACAAAAAATGTTCAATATTTGGATTCAAATACTGGAAATTTAATTTTTAAGGGGTTTTGTTGCTTTTAATTGCAATTATTAAAGAATTAAAATTCATAAGTTGATTTTACTTGACTAGTTTCGTGCATTAAGACATTTTCAAAAGATAAAAGTTTCTGCAGAAAATACAAAATTCTGTTAAAAATTATTATACATATATTATTGTACAATTGAAATGAATAAAAAAAATTAAACTTTTGACATCTCCGGAGTACACCAGTTACAGTGTATATCCTTTTTCCAACCTAAGTCCATCTTAAAATGCTTAAATATCTCTAATGCGCGTGTTCGAATCCGCACAATGTTGTCCTTAGTGATTGCTTTAGTGATTACACACCGATCCACTTCGGCCGGTCCCAATATTTAGCACCGTTGCCTATACATACTCAAGACAACACTGAGACAACATTAGTGGGATTCGAACACGCGCATAAAGATATTTAGCATTTGGAAGATGGACTTAGGTTGGGAAAGGATATCCGAAACAACACTTTTATTTTCTCTCAGATCATTTTTGAACATTCTCTGAAAAGCTATTGACCCATTTTTTTTTGCTTCTCTTTAATTTCTCGGAGTTCTATTAACTACGAGCAATTTTTTATTATGTCAGAAAAAATTAACGACCACTAGACTATAGGCAATAGTCGACCATTATCTTCTTAAAATACGAAAATTCAAAATTTTGAGCCAAATTTTCCGACCACAAAAACGACTGATAAACGACATCAAATGATATATAAATATTTTCTCAGCTAAAAATGTAAAAACTCAAATGCTAAGACTAAAATATTAACAACAGTTTTTACATTTTTATCATCCATAGACTAAGGTCAATTTTGGCAATTTTTTGTTAACTCCCTCAACAATAGAAAGCTGCATGAGCACATGTCATAAGTGGCATTTCAGTGCCAAGAACTTTGAATGTTTATTCTGTCTGTAGTTCAGACTCTCAGCAATTCAATTTTATCTTATTTTTTTTGTTTTGTTTCAGATTAAGTCTTGAAAATTTTTGATTTTGATTGAGTTAACCACGTAAGCCGATCGTTTGAAGGTACATTTTTGAAAAAAAATTCCATGATTTTTATTAATTTTTCAAAAGATTTTTTAAGTTTTTTTTTATTTTTTTTTTAATGTTTCAAGTTACTTTTTCAATTTTACAAGGCTCAAATGTTCCAATCGGCGAGTACCCATCTTTTTAACGCGCTCACGGCACAAAAAATCACTTCAACTAATCTAGGAGATTAAAAAATTGTTTAGTCGAGCCCTATGGACCAAGCATCTTCAACAGTGGTATAAGAGGATATTGGCTTATAATTTTCTGACCTTTTTGAGTAAAATTAGGAAAATATTGATTTTTCGATCCTTAAAGATTGTGGAAGTGTATTTTAAATACGTAGGTTTGTCTGGGAGATATTTGCACCAAATTTTTTTTGAAATTTAATAATGTGTTAAATATTGATTTCACTATTGATTACATAATTTAATTTACATTGTTTTAATAAGAAAACAACAAAAAATTAAAAAAAATACAGCTATCGTTTTGCCGCTAAATTAACTTTGAAGTAGCGTGAAAGTCTCTAACCAATTTGTTCGAATTTTTTCAAAATTTACCTTATATTCCATGAATCATTTTCTCATAAGTTTTAAATTTTCACCGTGTTCTCTAATAAACAACAATTTTATATAATTCGGTTGAACCACGGTTTTTTAATAATCAATATGTTTGCGGTTTGTGATGAGTGAAAGGTCTACATCAATGTGGCCTTGATTATATTTAATAAAAATAGCATCGGAAAAAGGCTAAAATGTCCCCCCAGAGACATTTTTAACTTATTCACTTTTTAAATCTACTTCAAGCTATGACAAGTCAAGACACCAGGCTATTACAACTGGTTTCTACAACGAACTCTTGGCCCGAATTGAAGACGATGAACTGACGAACTATTTAGTTTGCTAATTAAATTACTTTTCTATTAAAAATTTATTCATCATCCTTGAAGTACGCATTATTTTGGCCTTCATTTTTTAAAATCAGTGATTTTTGAAACAGTCTGAGGCTTTTAAAAAAAGAGTCTTTCTAAGTAGATGTCTGACCGCAAATGACCACGTCTGATTTTTTCTAATTTTTTTATGATTACAAAATGAATGCCGTTTGACTTTATTTAATTGTCGTAATTTTCTTTGATTATCACGCTATTTGATTAATTGTTAAAGATATTATTCGAAAAAAAATATCAAGCCGCGCTCATTTGGTCAACTTTTGCGGTCTTTTTGTCAAGATGACTCATAAGTTAAAGTGAAACTCCAAAAATATACTATCTACCAAAATACTTCGACGCATTAAAGAGATATGATCAATTACGGGACCCTGGCGGTCACTTTTTGCCACTTTTAAGTCCCAAATTTTTTTATTTAATTCGGCCCGTATGAAAAGACTGCAACTCGAGTGAGTTTGTTGGATAGGCTCAAACTAAGCCACAAATATTTTGAAGAAACAATAAATTGAAACAAACTAGTCCGAAATAGGCCATTGTTTCCATTTTTTTAAACCTAAACACTCACAAATTAACACTATTTCAGTAATCTCCGGAAAAATCTAAACATGGTCCGATTCTGACTTATTTACTATTATTGTAATTATTCACTAGATATTGTGCTCAGTTTAGCTATCAAAAATTTAAATCGGACGAGTCGTTTTCAAAAGCCGAATTATATAAAAAACTTTTGCTGAAAAAGTGACCGGCAGGGCCCCGCTAATAGATATACAACTACTCAAGCATTTATATACAGTACTATATCTGTTCGAACCCCTTTGAATCAAAACGATTTTGTATTGTACACATACTTTTGTACAATACAAAATCGCTTTTTGATTGCAAAGAGGTTGAAGTTCAGACTTGGAACAGACTATTATAGACTGACTCATTAAGATTCTGATTTTAAGATTTAAAAAAAAAATCGATTTTGCAATAAAACGTCCAAATTAAGGGGGATTTTTTAAGGGAGACTATTTTACGAGGATTTTAAGTTGTTAAAGTTAAAAACCCATATTTTATTTTATTCTCATTCGTCCTCAATTGTATTGTAATGAAAATTGATAACAAAATTAAGGACTAGAGTACAGCTAACAAAAACACTTTCTTCTATATATATTTCTGGTTTTTAAATTCAAAATTATTCAAAACCATTTAAATTTTGAAACCTTTTTATAGAAGGCAGCAAATATTACTTTTATAACCTCCTTTATAACTCTTATCTCATTCGTTTGAAATTCCTCCAAAAATCGAAAATAGGCCGAAAACTCTCAACTTTGATACTTATTTCTCTGGCCACCTCGGTGGCCTATTTTTTGTGTTATGTGGAACACTTTTAGCCACTATATTATTCTCCAGGAGTGTTTTTGTAGAACTACAAATCATACGTCTGAGTTTTTTAATGACATCTTTTTTCTTCTGGTGAGACAGTCAAATTAACTGTCTTTTGGCTTAGAGTTTGCCTGTCTGGCCAACGAGAAGAAAGAAATAACTCTGCCTTTAGTTTATAGATTTAGAGCAACCAAAATTAAGTCGGTTGAAGCATGTTGTCTCAAGCCATGGACACAATCTAACGCTCAACCACCAATCTGGAATACAAATAAACATTCTATTACTATAGTGTATATCAGTGGTTCACTTTGACGACTCCTTCTCACGGTTCGAAACCTGAGTATAGACCATCATGCGTTGCAATTTGACACTTTCAATTTTTTTTGAAATATGACCGCTAATTGGTCTCATTTCAAAGACATCTGATTTTTCTCAGCTTATATTTTACCTTTACTTCTCCCATTTCAATATACTTTCAATCATCGTCGCCGAGAAAAAAAGTTAATAATATTCACAGTATGATGTTATTTTGAGCGTTCAAAACTGTGTTTAAAAAAATAAATGTAAACCGGGACATCGCTCCCGAGAAAAATATTTATTGTGACATGAAAACAACCCTCTGGCTTAAGTTCCACACAAAACTTGATATAAAAAAGTAGTCAAATACTTCCGGTTTTGCACCTCTTATCAAAATGCCCTTTTGTTTAATAGAAAAGTAAAATTAGGAAAATATATATTTTTTTGAAGTTATTGAATAGAAAACAGTTATAGGAAATGGAGCCAGAATTTATTAATGAAAGTGCCCAAGAGAAATTAGAATCGTTAAAAGGTCAAATAGGGGGGTTAGAAAGAAACAAGGTAAAATATACCTTATGATTGTGTAATAAGTATGGAAAAACCATGAAAGTTGGTTCGTCAATATATTAAAACTTCAATTTTGAAATCTGAACGCCCAGATTATCATAATTCATACTATTTTATATAATATATTACATATACTTTTCTCAACCAACGTCTTTCGCTATATCGTGTGTGCTGAAGTTTTTTTGTCTTATTAGTGTCGTTCATTGTATATAAAATAAGCGCGAGGGAAATGCTGTGTACAATTCTTTTACTTAATATTTTGTTTTAACAAAAAAATAAACTTTTTTTAATTTTCCCAATTTTTTGGCTCAGTTCTGATATGGTTGAAATTTAACTGCTGTGGTTTCTGTCTAGCGGACAAAAACCAGATTTTCGAAGGATCGGGTTTGTCTGCTTAGCTTAACCGCGTTTTTGTCCGCTTAGGAAATCAATGTTGGCTCTAAATCCAACCTCGTTTGTCGCGCTTAGACTCACTTCAAACCGGATTTTTCGGAAAAATGCGTACGGTTTTGTCCGCTTAAAAACATAAGCTTGGCCAAAACATTTATGCTTTTACGTGGTTTTGTATGACTTTTTGTGCCTTTGAAATGGAGAGAAATATCCGATTTTAAATAATTTCCAGCTTATAAATTAAGTCTAGCATATAAGTAAATAAAACTTTTTGCGATAATAGAAACTCAGAAAGAAAAAATAGTTTTTTTTTTGTGAAGTGTTTGTCTTTGGAGTCTGGTGAATTCCTATTATAAAAATAGGGATTGTCACATGGTAACTACTACCACACGAGATCAGGAAGGAGATTCGGTTGATAAACGTATATTTTTGATTCAAAGTTGCTGAAATTAATCTGTATGAAATCGTTGACCAATAAGGTAGCATATTTATATCACCATAAACTGGGTCAGTTTTTTCCTCTGTCGTTTACTATAAAATATACGCAAGTTGTGGCCAAGCTTTTTCCGATCTATGTATGGGGCGGGTATACAGAATCGGAAAAGCTGAGCAAAATGCATGGCGAATATTTTATAGTTTGTCAGGTGCGCGCATAAGGACGAACAGACCGAAATCGGATCGTTCCTTATATCGGAACCTGGCAAACTTTCGGCGAAATAACTAAAAACGTACCCTTAAAAACGATATTAGTATTCGGTTTTCAGATAAAAATTCTGCAAATATTTTAGCTGATCAGAAGACTAACCTCCAAATTTTTTTATTACTTTTAAGAAAATATTGAAGAGGAAATAACAAAGTTTTAAAAGATAAAACTTTTTTGTACTTCCCTATAGTCACCCTTTCAATCTTTTACTAACAGTATAAATTGTATACTAATTTTAATAACAGCGCGTAATGAAAACTACAGATTAACGTACACTAAAGTGTTGACCACGGAAAACAAATCTTATCCTGACACTGATAAAAACTTATTATAGCTTTCGGTTTCTATCCCGGGAAAGTCGTTCCGAATTTTGTCTTGAAAATGAAGAAGGTAGGCCCCTTTGAATTGTTTAAAACATGTCTATTAACTGAAAGTAGCCTTGAAGATCATGACATGAATGATTAGCATGTCCACCATTAAAATCGATCATAGAATTTTGGTTTTCGAAGAAAATTTTCTAATATGCGTGAAACGTACAGCGAAAAATAAATTTTCAATTAACCAATTTCCAAAAATACTTGTAAAAGGTAGTCGATTTTCACTCCAAAAAACCTTCTTTGGTCAATACGATATTACTGCAAAAACATCAATTTTCGAAAAAATATTCTCACCACTAAACGCCGCCAATAAATTTCGGGATAAAACCCTACTTTGAAATTCGTCAGTAATTGGTCGATTTTAGCTCAAAAGTTGGACATGCCTAACTTATGAAGTCATGCGATATAAATGTAATTAATATAGGATCCCCTGCTCTTGGTGTTGAAGTTGCAAATAATCCATATGTGTCAAATTAATGCGAAGAATATTGCTGAATTAACAAGTTGCTGCGGTGGAAACGAGAGAAGTAGATTTTATCCTGCAACAGACCCCCAAAAAAATCCGCAGAATAATTCCACATCTGCCTAAACTTTAAACATTATATCTCCTTGACAAGTCATATATTATCCTTATCAATACAATCAAAGAAAAATTATTATTTTATCAAGCGTTTTAAAGTCGAATTTCGGGTATTCAAATTGCCAAAATTAGTGACGTTAATTTTTCAAAAATGATGGGTTCAAATTTTTGAAAAAAATTTCAAATCGTTGCGTGTCAAATTTCAATCTGCAAAAAATATTAGAAATTATGGTGTTCAAACTTGTATTGAAAACAATTATGTGAAGACTTATTTGAAAATTAAATTTCAACCGAAAAAATAGGCCAATAATTGTTATTTCGGACAAGGCCTGGCGTATTTCCCAAATAAATTATGAAAATATATTTGTGTTGTGCGGGAAAAAGAATCAAACCTGTTTGTTTAATTTTTAACGTCATAAAATTTTCTCCCAGAGACCAAATTCGACAAAAATCAACAAAACTTGATTAAAAATAAATTTTTAAAATTTCTATTCAGATCACATTTTATTATTCTGATTTTGTAACTAATCATAACATATGAAAGGCAAAATTATGAAAGTTTATGATTATAGCTATTAATGGCATTTTAAGCTTTTTTTTCGTGAAAACTGATGTTTTTAACAGACAAACTAGTTAAGGGGTGATCGTGAAGTCGATTTGAAAAAATTCGTCTCTTTGAAAATTATTATGTCAATAATAAAGCTAAAACTGTACCCACCTAGTGTACTGAAGCAGTTTATATGCAAAGAATTCCCCAGGTCTGCATGATCACATGTTATGTATAACACCAAATCATACTGGACATCTGAGCATAGTTAGGTGAAGGTAAATGAAATGGGTTTTGGGGTCATATTCCAAAAAATACTGAAATTTAGGTTGAAAATTAATTACAGCATGTCAGCATTTGTACTTGCAATCTTGGTGTTTTGCTCGAAACTCATTCAACATCGTTTATTGGTCAATGATAATTTAAATATGTTAAACACCTACGTGTTTATAAATTCAAAACGTTTTATTGGGACGCTGAGCTAGGAGCAAAAAACTAAGATCGCAAACCAAAAATTGTGACATGCGCATTTCGAATTTGAGGTCATTACAAGGCATAGTCAAATGAAACCGACAACTCTTTCACCGAATTTTTATTTTCAACATTTCACATAAAATGTAAAACCACAAAAGTCACCAAAGTGTTACGTACAGTTTTTTAATAAAGTACAGTTAGCAAATAATAGAATCTAAATAAAAGCATTTTTATTAAACTTGACATGTGTGTCCCTAAGGAATTGTAACCCGACATATTTAAGGAACCACCTAAGTAACGCGAAAAGTGAAAAATAAATAAAATGGAAAACTAAAGTGATGAATATATAAGATGGGCCGCTGTTATTTTTGGGCAGTAAAGTTGTCAACGTGGTCAGTTTAGTTTGCAAAGAAGTTGGTTTCAAGGAGTACGAAATTTCGATTTTAAAATTTTTTGGGATTATAAACGTTCTTGGTCTTTTTTGTATATTTTTACGATGTAACATAAGAGTTACATTTTATATGAGATTGAACTTACACAGATGAAAATGCCTTTCGGAAATCTGAAACGAACCAAAAAACTTGATTACCGAAATTTTAAATTTTGAGAAAATTGACACCATAACTAAAAAATGAACTTTCCTTGGGTATTTTTTTCAAAGTAATTTTACATTCATTTTTGCTAAAAAACATAGCTACAAAACAGAAAATTACAATGGATAGAAAAATAATTGCAACAGACTCAAAATTTAATATTATGGTTCCGGTTTAAAATACATTCAATCCATATTTATTGTGAGTATTCTTACTCTTTTAATGTAAAATAATTAATAGAAATAAAGGGTGTCATATTTCAAAAATTGAATAAAACCTCGGTCCCGATTTGGCTAACACATCTTTAGTCACTGGCGTTTGAAATTTCGCTTGAAATACAAACCAATAATTCAAAGCATGTCAAACACAATACAGAAATGCCAAAATGAAACAATCTAATAACAAGTAAAGATGATAACAGCCGTAATAGATAAAAATCGATCTTTTAATTTTTTTCGAACACTCATGATTATTGCACGCATTATAAAATTAACAAGGTTTAGAGTGGTGCATCTGCTGTTGTTGGGAATGCATAAAATTTTCCATGGATTAATTATTGTACGGGTGAACATTTTTCTGGTGAATTTATAGTCAGTGTGAGGTTCAAAATTTTGACACGAATTTTTCTTTAATAACCGAAATGGTTCATTTGAACTTAATAACTTCCCTTCAAATAAAAACTAAGTGAAAAAATGTTATTTTTTGAACATCGAAGATAATTCTTTCAGTCACGCTTCTTACCCGCGCAATAATGTTCTATCAAAAAATATATATTGTATTTACTATAGTGATAAGTCAAACTCACACGACTCAAACTAAGTTGAAAAATCGTGTGATTTGATTGGTCACTATCTTTTCCTCACGTCAAAAGTTATGACGCTGAGTAAGAAAGCTGGCCGTAAGGGGGGGGGGACCAATTCGATATCTAATATATATAATTGTGTAGGGTTAAATTTATGCATTATTCCTTTGGTGGGTCAGATGGGTGTGGTTGCAGTGGGTGTTGTGGTGGCACTTGGACGGCCAAAGATTCGCCAACTTTTGCTCAAAAATGATTGAAACCGATGGTGACAGACCTTAATTTATATTGTGAAAATCGGCATTGTAAAAAAACTTAATTTCATAACAGGTTGAGTTTTAATTTTTGGACGGTTTTGGCAGGCCACATTTGAGACAAAGTTGATTTCATTTGAAATAATTCGAAAACCCAAATGGAATAAGTTGATATATTTGAAACAATGCTTACACGTAAACGTACAAAATGATAATATAAAGGAGCATTTTGTAACGTTTATATACGAAAGCACTGTTTTCAAAAATACTGGTAAAAGTGTCAAGAGGACAAGCAAATTTTTGTGTTTTGTCTACCTGAAAACGTGTCGTTTTGCCCATTAAAAAAATCACCTAAAAATGCCAAAAAATAGCGCTATAGAGCGAAAATGCAAAGCTTGTCCTCTTAGACAACATTTGACAGTTAATAAGTAAAATCAATATAGAAAAACATTGCGTCGCTGATTAAAACATGATTTTAGCTTTAATGCATTTTACTTTGATATTTTCATAATAACAAGGTTTTATCTCAAATATGGTAGCGAAAAGCCTAAAAAATAAAGTCACCTTTAAATATTTGTTTTGAAAACGGACTCGAGAAAGGTGATCAATTTTTCTTTGTGATAGATGATAAAACCTCGAACCTAAGTGGCTTTTAAATCCTGAAATTATGTCAGACAATTGGTGGTGCTGAAAAACAGTTTTTAAAAAATGAATGTACATTTTTAGCATTCTGGTCATCGGACCCTTTTTTTTTTTTTTTTAATCTATGAACAATATTGGCCAGATTTATGTTGAATTAATACAAGGCGTGATTGTTTTCAAACGCAAATCGCCTACCCATTTACATAGACGGCTATTTGACTTCACATTAAAGTTTGACCAGCCTTCATTGTGGACCGATTCACCGTCGAACTACATATCAGAAGGAAAAATCTATTTTGTATGTACTCAGGAAAGGGTTGGGAGCAAAAACTTGGCGGGGGTCTGGTCTCAACTCGAGAAACCGGTATACGGAAAAAACCGGTTAAAACTAAAATGCCGGTTTCAGGAGATTTATAAAATCGGTACCACAATGAAGGCTTGTCCAAACTTTAATTGAACGTCAAAAGCGTCAATCTCAAAAGGGGCACATATTACCTACAGTTCTCGAGCAACGCCTTTTTGAAAAAGCCCGGGTAACCTTGCAGTGTAGCGTCAAAAATTATTCACTGGGTTCTTGGATCGAATGAGCCGTTTTCGAGAACATTCGACCGCGATTGATACAACCTTTTTTCCATCAATTATGTTACATTTTGCAGATAAGAAGTCAGTTCTGACAAATTACTGTATTTTTGATCGTGTCAAAAAATGAAATATAACTCCTTTAAAATTTCTTTCGTTAACGCCCGCAAAAAATTCAATTTTGGAATGCATGCATATTTTCGGTTAGTAAGAAAAATTAATAACTAAACCCTAAAATTAATGATACAAATAAATCCGTATACTATTGATAACCTGATTTCGTGGTAATACACCTTATTCGTGTACTAAATTCAAAATGTCATGAAAATCAAATCTTTTTATCATAAGCTAGTGTCAAATAGGTACTTAAAGTACAAGCTCAGAACGAAGATAAGGAAATTAAAAAACATTAACACACGCTACATCACTTATGGTTATTAAATTTTTGACAAAATATTTTTCATACATTTTTAAGGGTGACGCTTTGTCCAAAATGGCAACATACCTCTCGAAATAGCACAGAAATTCGCAGAATTTCAATCGTTTTGGTCAAATATACGCAGTCCTCATAAACACATTTGACAATTTTATTTTTTGTCAATTACCGAACATGGAAATAGGCAAAAAATAAATTAGCTGGATTTTTTTATGCCTATTTTTGAAAATTTATCATGAACGTTAACTAACCTTACTTCATTTCCGAAAATTTAGTAGAAACGGAAGATCCAAAACTGTGAATGCTTTACGCAGTGCATGCCCCGACTTCGTTTAAGGTACCGTGGTTTTTTGAACTCTTAAAATAAAAATTAATTTCGATCCACGAATATTTTCACGCATATCCGAGAGGGTCAAATTCAAAATATATTACAGAGATTCACGGGTCAAAAAGGTTTTTTTCGTAATTTAGGAAGCTGGACTTTTTGAACAGTTTTCTTCTGTAAAATTAAGAATGTTTAAAACAGTTTAGACTCTTAGAGAGGTACCCATGAAATTATAGAAGAAATAGTAGGTGACCTTAAAAGGGTCAGAACTGAACTTGAAAAATTGACCTTCTTGAGACTCTGGATAATTACTACACGTCACCGCAACTTGTTAGGGTTCAAGATATTTTAATGGTAAATAAACTGAGTTTAATTTCAATGAGGTAACTTTTTCTTAATTGCCGTCCACCCCGGGAGACCGAATGAAACGAGATTTCGATGAGGACTTTAGAAAAATGTTTATATGTAGCGTGTCTACCAATCGACTTTGGCCAAAGTATCCATTAAGGGTTGATGTTTCTAGATATACTTGTTTGCTCGAAACTTTTAATGAATGCGTATTTGGTATAATTTTTTTTTAAAACCAAATATTTTTTGTAAAAGAATAAATTTATTACAAAAAATCGCATTTTTGGTCAAAATAGTGTAAATTTTTTCATGATGGAACTTTTGGATAGTCATTGAATTCAAAAACCTATTTTCCATATCTCTTCCAGTTAGATCTCCAAAGATAGAAGCCATAAAAAGAACCCTGAGGTTAACTTTAAATTTTCTTTGGCAAACGCAATAACCTGCTGCTCCAATTTGAGTTTGTTGAAAAATTTTGTTCAAAAACTACATGTTCATTCGAAAAGACATTTTTAATCTTTGTAATCCTTAATTTACAATTATTTATAAAATCCAAAATACTAGTTTTTTAGGTCCCACAGCTGGAGATTAACTTTAAAACAAAAATAAAAAACGTAAAATATTCATTCAAAATATTTAGGTTTTTTAATATGAATTATCTAAAAAAGTTGGATTAAGAAAATTTAAATTTTTATGCAATTTTTTAAATTAAAAAAATCTCATGTAGACAATACGTATCATGACATACATGTCACATACCTCACCAATTTTTACAACCAAAAATTTAAAGCACTTTTAAAGACAATTTTTTCTATATATCACCATGAATATTTTCACGCCTGATATTGCCCGAAATTACATTTGATAAGCGGCTACATACGTTTCCGACTTTCCAAAAGCCTCGAAAAGTAGAATTTAATTGTTTGAAGTGGTCCAATTCCCAATTTTTGTTGCTCAATTTCAGATGCCTGTTGCTGTTAGACGCCAGAAACCTGAAAATTAAAATAAATACTGCCGGAAAAGTAACTTTTTTCTGCGCGTTTGCTTTGGGAGCGATGATTATTTTTCTTTTTTTAATGAATGTAGACCAGAATATGTTCCAAATCTCGTACAGGATTTGGAAAAGTTTTGAAATTCTGGTTATATTTTGAAAACCCAAAACACAGGATAGCAAAAAAAACCAAAAACGCACTTTCTGTTCTTTCCCCTCGAATTTTTATGGGTTTTTGAAATAACCAAAAAAAAAGTATATATTGAACAACGCTTTTGATTTACATTTTAGAAATTCTAAGATCTGCTAACTAAAAGAGACCTACGAAATTCATCAGAGAACAATGCGGATATCATAGGCAGATTTATTGTTATACGTTGAATATACATGTTAAAAAAAAAGTGAAGCGGTATTATCTACTTCGCTAAAACTTGAAAACCTTTTCTATTATATGCTTGACAAATCATACTAAAAATTTGAATCAAATATAAAGTAAATGAAACCAAACTTTTCGGTTTGCCTTTATAACCCGAGAAAATGCGACATGTTTTGTTCAAATTGTCCCACAAATAACGTTCAGATCTGGAAAATGGAGAAAAAAAACGGGTTTAATTTAAGTATGTATTAAGACTGCTCTGAAAATTAACTAAACTGAAAAATAATGATATAAAGCAATCTTAGTTGGAAAACAACGAGTCAATAAAACGCTACAACGTTTTTTCGGTTTTCAGTTTGCTGTAGCTTTTTGTTTTGAAAAATTAGAGAAATGGTAAAATCGCGATTTTGCAATTTTGAAGCACTTAAACAAATCGTAACAAGAAATACGCAATGGTTGAGAATCGCATTACAAGAAAAAAAACATAGAATGGGGACGATGAACCACAGACATTTTTTTTTTTAAAAGTCAGAATAAAAATTCAAAATGGAGAATTCAACGTTTTTTTCTAGTCGATAACTTCTCAATTGAACAAAAAAATTGTAGAGAAAAATAAGGCTAATTAATTACGATTGGTCATGTGTGACGGTGATCCTAGCGCTAGAGCTCTGACACTTTGGAAACATTTTTCCAGCGTGAGTACACGTAAGAATTGAAACGATACTTTGAGGTCAAATACTTTATGAAATAAAATTTAAAAAGTTATCACACATTAAGATGTCTTTAAAAAAGGTACCACTTTGAGATTTTTATTCTCATAAAAGTATATGCCTCTTCAAGGTATACTTTCAATTTGAACATATAGACTACGGTATAGTTTATTCTGTCCAAAAATTATATAAATTTGATGTGTAACAAGGTTGCGAAAAAGTATAAAAAAAAAAAAAAAAAAAAAAAAAACAGTTCAAGCTCTCTAGCGCTCAAACAATACATAAGAATCACAGTTAGACCATACAAAAATTATTATTAACCTTGTTTTAAGAGTGTTTAATTTTCATCTCTAATTTTGCTAATTATCGAATAATTCCATATTTTTCAACTTCTGGAGAGGAGTTTGTTTCGACATTTTATAAACTTTTTATTTTTCACTCTGAAATAAATAAAAAATTATGTAAATTTGACCCCCTTTGTATAAGTTGAATATTATATTAAAACAAATCGCCACCAACTTTCAGAATGATAAAAATAACGCTGTACAGAGTTGAACTTGGGAATTCAAAACAAAATAAAAATAGGGTCATTTGCAATGGCCTTCTTTTGCGGGGTTGATATAGTGAACATAGGCCGGATTTTTGTTGAAAACTTTGACCCCAATATTTCAAAGATTTGTTTTTATAGATTTATTTAAGAACATTTATCATATGACTAATGACAGGCACTGGGGTTTCTCATTATCACAAGTTTGACATATTAACAAATTTTTAAACCACCAAAAAGTTGGCATAAAAAAGTTTCAAAAAATCAATTTTTATATATATTGAATAATAAGACCTTTTTTTCTTCATCTGCCTGAGAAAAGTTAAACTTTTGTGTTATTAATTAGGACTTTATTATGTAAACTTTTGAAACTTTTCAAAACTATTAGCTCTTTGCCGATACTTGTGGTCATTTTTTTTTAAAATTTAAATTGGTCATTTTTGTTTAATTGGGTACGGTTTATTCCAGGCAAAATTTTCGAAAAATTGAAGCCTATTTTGTAAATTGAACATATCCAGACGCCTCACGTATGACAATATTTGAAAATTGGTTACAATGCAATATAGGGTCATATTTCAGACAGTTTTTTTTATTACAATAATTAAAGAAATATAACTGATTTACCGTTTTTTTTTTAAACCGGTACTTTTGGTACTTTTTCAAAGTTTTAACTCATTTCTTTGATTTTCTCACCAGCCACTATGTGTTAGTTTTTTGAAGAATTATTTTATCAATTTAAAAAAAACCGCAAAATTTTGATTTTTTGGGGCTTATTATAAGTTATAACTTATAACCCATAGGTTCATAGGCTATTTTCTTACACACGGAGTTAAAGAGAAGTAGTAAAGTTCATGCTCAAAACGAATTTATGGTATTTGAGTCAAAAGATTTGACATTAATTTATAATTCTAGAATATCTACTGTATTTAATAAAATAATTAACATTTGCTCGATAAATTGCTGAGGCAATTGAAATGATCATTTGAGGGTTCAGTTCGATAGGAATTAAATACAATTGGACATGAAAAATTAAGATCCTTATTTTATCGAGAATCCCTGTAATTACCTACTTTGGCGCCCTTTAGTGAGATAAACGCATTTTGGATGACCGCGATATCGATTACGATGTTTTTTGCTGAGACTAGCCTGCGCCAATCAAAACGTTTCAATTAGAAAGACGTAGGTGTTTAACAAATCTGAAAGCTCGTAGGCCAATCAAAGGTGTCTATCAGATTTCAGCAAAAAATAAAATTGGGATCAAAAATGTGACACTGTATTTGAAATAAAAAAAATTATCATGTAATGAGTGAGATGGCGCTCGAGAGCTTATGACAAACCGAATGTATTTATGTAATTTTGAAAATGCATTCAATATATCGAAACTTTTTTGAAACAGTATTACCTCAAATTCCAAGTTTATTTCAATTTGCTTTATATAATGTTAATTTACTAGTATTCAAATTTTAACTCACACAGTAAATTTTAGCCAACTAGTTGCCAAAAACCACTTATTCGATATCATTAAACTTTAATTCTAGAAATTNATCCCTGGTCCAATTTGCAGAAATTTTCCAACAGTTACATTCAGCAATTTCAGATTCTAGTCCGTTTCGTTTCCACAATAGACTACGCAGTAAGATCCACCAAGATTACACCTTCATTAATTTTTTTTAGAAATTGGTGATTTTTCGGCAATTTTGCTTATTGTATACAACACTTTAAAACCATTATTAACACCTCACGGTGCCGGCGCATGATATGGCTCAAGGGCTTTCGGCCGACAGATCCTGAACTAATTTAAATACAACTAATGCGAAAATATGAATTGGATGGTCTCAGATTAGAGGCGATTTTCATTGACGTACTCAAGAAATTCAAGTCCTATTGATTGGTTGCAACGTATAACCCGCGTTGTTTATATCTTTCCAGACAGTCAGAACGATTTGAAAACTAAGAAATTTCAAAACTCAAAATGGGTATCGATGTTTTTAAACCTACATCTTGTAGAGAATTTTTTTCTGGTCAATTTAATGACGTAGGATTTTTTTTTTTATGAGAAATTTTCAAAACAAAAATCGATTTTAAGGTTCATTTTTCGGGTGATTTTAACAGTAAATGTGATCCAGTTCTAGCGAAGCCGTATGAAGTGCTAAAACAGGCTGATTTTTTGGCCAGTGATTAAAGCGTTTTTCGTTACCCAGTTTTTTTAACTTGAGGGTTGGCGACCAATTATTTGACCTCTAAATGACCGGTCACAAGTCAAGGTCAAACGTCAATCTCAAGTTCATCGTATAGAACTTGTAGTACCCGCCCAAAAGAATCGGAAGGGTCGACTTTCTAATGAAAAGTATTAGGAACTATGGGTCAATAACTGTACTAAGGTCGCTAAGAAGCAAAATCGTAAAATCGATTTTTTTGAAAATTTTTTTCATAAAAAAAAAATCCTACGTCTTAAAATCGCAGAAAAAAATTCTCTAACAAGATACGGTTAAAAACCATCGATACCCATTTTTTTGAGATTTTGGAAATTTCTTATTTCAAATCGTCTCACAACTATGTCATAACTTGATTGAATGAAACAGCACGATCGAAAACAATGAATTAAATTTTTTTATTTTTTTTTCACAATTATTGAATCTTTTTATTGAACTTAAAAAATGACGTCATATTCTGTTTGAAACTAATCGAAATTTTACTTTGCGAGAATATATTTCAGAGAGCTGGTTTGAGTACTTTTTGATAAAAAAAACAAGCTTGTAGTACAACCTCAGGTCTAAATTAGACCTTGTTTTTGGACCGTCTAATCCTACAAAATAATAAACCAAAGGGTTTTGATTTTCAAAATATCTGAAACAAAACTCATACTATAAAAATCTCGACGTGACATTTAAAATCTGATGGAATTGTACGGTCAAATGCTACTTTTTCGCGAAGTTTGACAGCTACTTCAATTTGGCCAAAACGGGTTTCTTAACCTTATTTAACCCCTCACACCCTTTGACTATCTAAAGGCAAAAAAAATTTTCGGGAGCCAAAACTGGCGCAGAAATAAACATCGTCAACCAGACCTACAATTCAAATATGTCATACACACACAGAGTTGGCACATTCTCTTCCAAAATATTGTTGAAAATTTATTAATACGATGACCCGTTAGTTATTTTTTTAAAGTTATTTTTTTCCTACTTTTTTTTAGGATTTTCGTCAAAATTTCTTAACAAAACATTAAATTGTGTGAAACGATACATAATATCGAAATTCTGAGGAAGCAAGTTTTTAGGAAACGTATTTAAAGATTCTTTTGATATAAGTTTATTTTATCAGCAGCTCGTAATACGAAGAACATTTTTTTTTCACAAGTGATTTTTATGAAACTTCAAAATATTGATAAAAAAAATACTTTTCAAACAATTAATTTTTTCGAAACGAATTGAAACGGAAATTTAAAAACCCAAATAGAGCCGAAAAAGACAAATCGATCAAAATATAGAACATAAAGTGGTACTGATTTTGAAGTTTTTCAGCTGATTAAGCAAATATTTTTCACATTTTACTTGCATATATTTCGACGCGCGGCGATATGAAATAATTGTTATTGTAAGCGATCAAGATTACTCATACTTCCAACATTTGAAGACCAGCTTTCAATAGCTAAAGTTTCACTTCTAAATTTGTAACTTATATGTCCATTGTAAAAAATGTAATGTTTTCCAGAAATACAATTGAGTGAACCTCTAATTTTCTCTCGCAGTTATCTAGTTTACAAACTTCGAAATTTAGAAATGTTACGTTGTTGTTTACTTTAATTTTACATCTCTTGATCTCAATCAGACAAATAAGTAAATTTGATATCTTTCCAGTTTTCCCGTGATAACGCGCATCAAACGTATTGCCTTTAGATAGGCTTTTGGTGTGAGGCGAAAGTTTTCGTTTCTGATGTGAGGAGGTCTCAATCAAAAGCCCGCTCATCCTAGATTTTTGGTATCAAATATTTTCAACCTACTTCGCCAAAGTGAATTAAAGCTTGAACAGTTTTTGGGGGTTCTCAATATTTAAAATAACTATTTTAAGATTTTTACCGTTTGTTTTAAGTTCTCCTGCGAAATATTAATGTAAACTTTTTAAATTATTTTCAAAACGTCACAAAGATAGTAACTCTGGAAAGTATTAAAATAAAATACATTGTTCTAATTTTTTTACATATTTTTAAATTAAAAAATAATTCCAGGCAAAAAATGACGACTTACATCTGAAACCATATGAATTTTCCTTACCTTTTGAAACACACAAACATCCTCACCATCAACCATGCTTCTCTTGGACACTTGGTGTTTTCGCTGGGTCATAAACTCTTTTTGTGTTTTCTGCACCAAAAAACACTGTTATAAAATATTTTTATAAACAAATTTACCAACATTTTTGGCCATAATAAAAAAAACCTGCCAACTTCACACCAATTACTCCCAGAATGGAAAAACGGTTCAAAACAATCGGTGGCGCTAAAGATCTTAATTCATGTGAAGTTAAAGGATTAGGCTAAAATTAAAGCTCAGAAGCTATTCAATAACCAAACTTAAAAATTGCGAATAAACTTAGAACGGCAGCTGGATGAATGCTAAAATCTCAAAAATCGGATTGAGTTTCGAAAATAATAGAAAATTTAAATTGTCAAAAAAAATTTTTTTGACATAAACAGGAATTTTACCAGTTGATACAGAAACGGAAATTTAAACCGGGGGGGCGCACATGCAACTGGGATTAAGTTTTTGAAAAACGAAGGGGACATTGGATTTTCTAGTTAAATGAGTTTTGCCAAAATTCTCGTATGGTTTTACAGGTGATGAAATTATTTTTTGGCAAATAAATACATTTTAATACGTTATGGGGGTTTCACTGGTATAATTATCATTTTTATGGCATGGTTTTGAACCGTGGTTAACCGTGATATCACAATAAGGGTGACGCGGCCTAATATCGGCCGAAAGTTTTTTGCCCAAAAAATTCCCCAGCGATATTGAGCACTTCAGTGAATAATGGAGGACAAACAAATTAAAGTTTTTTCGTACGACAATGAAGAACGCGTGGCGTTCTAAATGGCGTCATTTTAGTTTGAATACAGTTTTACACACATAGTAGTTTCTTCATTTTATACGGAGTTTTACAAATCGTAACTATTAAATAGGTTCAACATGATGTAAAAATACCAAAATGTGTAAAATTTAAGTGCGCTACCAATGAATCAAAACAAAAATTCAGAGAGGAGTAGTTTTTTGAAACATTCATTCATGAGCATGAATCATGGACGCAAACTCAAAGTAATTTGTAAACTAAACAGCTCATCCATTTACGCACATTCGGAGATATTTGGCTCTATGGCTGATAACTGAGCACAGAAACCAGATAACGCCTCTGCTTTTTTTGATTGATTTGCATTTATTCCATGACAGTTAGTTACATTAACAAAGCGCGCTAGTGTAACTAAATTTACCACTACTATACGTGGTAATTAGCTGATTTTAATTGATATGTATTAATATTAATTAGGCTCAGTCGGGTTCCCACAACTGCTCTGAACTTGTCATTGAAGGCCATAATAATCATTCAATTATTTCTAATCACTTTTTTTAGGGATGGTGGTCCCTAATTTTCTGTAGTTATAATCAATGAAAATGCATAAAATCATTTGGACGCATTTGAAATAAGGAAATTCTATCTTCAAATCGTCTCGTATATTTGAAAAAAAAACACAAAAAGACGAATAAACAACAACAACCAAAAGTGGAATTTTTGCTTTTCTTTAAGTTTTTTAATTAATTGTATTTTGTTTTGCAAACTCGGGTAAGACCGAGTTAAAGATAGATCCTACCGTAAAGATGGCCCAGGCCGCCAATTTTTGAGAACAATTGGCGGAGTTTTCGTTATCAGAGGTCATTTCAACGTACGGAGCTTGTGTGAATAAGATCCTACTTATTTTTTCAGGCCTTTTTAAGCATATTTTACTTTTTATTTATAGCGGTCACGGGATCTTTTTTTGACTATACCGTAATGGAAAAAAAGTCTTAGAATTTTCTGTAGAGTAGCCTCACATACGTTTGGACAGATTTGAGAATTTTGCAGAAATAAGAACTGTTATTCAAAAAGAAAAACGCTCACAAAATTTTTGGCAAAAGTTTCACGCGTTTCCACTTGGTCGGCGATGATCCCATTATGTATAAAGGGTCAAAAAACGTTTAAAGTCGCTACCGGCTGTGCACAGCCATAACGGGCGGCTGACGACTTAAATTTCGCCACTGAAACTGGCAATGAGCAAACTTTTTTTTTTCTGTCTGATCTAAAAAATCATATTTTTAGTTGTGGGACTTAAAATTTGACAAATAACGTCCCATGAAGTTTCCTATTTAACTTTGTGGTTACGTATCCTTAAGAGTGTATTAAACTCAGTGTTAATACGGTTTGGGAAAAATCTCCAGTAGACCTCCGTTGCACAGGCTATAGATGCCTTCTTCCACATACGAAACAAAATTCGGACAAAATTTAGCTTCCACATGGTTCGAATCAAACTAATGCATAATATCCTTTTAAATAAAAAATTATTGAAACTTACATAAAATATAATTGAACACGTTGTGATTTAAAAGGTTCGTGAAAAACTGTAACCTGGGCTGAAAATAGATCTGCATATGAAGCGTCCACTTGACAAGTAGTTTTAACAACTTTGAAAAAAGCTTAATAAAAATTTAAAGTTCAAAAATTGAAAAAAAAAAAATGGTTTTATTTAGTTGTCTGGATGACCGAAGGTATTGAAGGAATCGGCTATGAAAATTAGATCAGATAAAATCAAAGGGAAGAGGAGTTTATGCAACCAAAGGTCACAAATTTACTTTAGCAAATATGTTTAGAATACTAGAGACAAAAACTCAAGTGTGCTCGCCAATTTTCGGAAACCAGAAATTTCAAAAAATAATCTTCAGAACACCATATTCCAGAATTACCCATTTTAATTTTTACTAATCGAATAAATTTAACCGCGGTACATACTGACCCATAGGTCGAAATTGTAAAAAAAAAACGAGCCATGCACTATTTTTCTACTAACAGCGTAAAAGTGGTTCGAACTTACTAAGAAATTCACACCTCAGTTAAACTTAATCCGATGAACGCAATCCCCCCTGAGCAAAAGTGTCATTACCTACAAACCGCATCAGTGCTTTCAATCACAATTTGAAGAAATAATTAATTTTAAAACAAAATGCCCGAAAAATACTGTTCAGATTAAAAAATGTTGGGATAATTCCGAATTTTACATCAAACTTGAAATTGATTCAATATCCGGAATAACAGAATCTGAATTTTCAGATTTCAAATAAATATTTTTTAGAATATGAAGTTGGGTGGAAAGTAATTTTCGAAGGAGTACCCCCGGCCAAAAAAAAAATTAATGCATAGCAACGAGATCGTGATATGCCTGCTCCACTTGTGGCGCTACCTCTAGATCCATCAATGAAGCTGCCTCTAGATTATCAAAAAATAAACATGAGCTGTTCGAAATGATTGCCAAATGGAATAAAAAGTAACGGGGCAAAAAATACTGTTTTGCATAAAACATATTTTTACATACTATCAAAAAATATTTTTACACATACACATGTAACATATTTAACCCTTGCTGATTTTTAGGCTCGACTTAGAACACTTATACTTTGAATAACTACATATCCGATAGTCTTTACATCAATTATTTTAAAGCAGAAAGTCCGAAATTTTTAAATAAATTAAATAGACATTTTAAAATATTAACGTTTATTCCTTAGAAAATTGGACTTGAATTTTTCACGAAATTTATATCTTAAAAATATTTTCAAATTTATCTAAGGTTCAATAAATTTAACCCTTATTTATTTTTTTAACAAAATGTAATAATATTAGTTTTGGATCACATTTCCCATATTTCTTGATGGTTATCGGTCAGAAAACAGCTTGAAACCTGATTCACTCGAAAAATATTCGTTTGTACCATCGTATAAATACGACGTATTTTACTTAATAAGCGGTACTTTGCCGCAACTTTCATAAAAGTTTAATTAGATGATTTATTTTCAGAACTTGGAAAATGTTTTGGTAACTTAAACTCGAAAATAAACTTGGAGAATTGCCATATACGCAGAGAAACTAAGTTGGCCTTGACCACAAATAGCTACCTATAGGTGGAAGACTTTTCCTAAAAACTGACTTCCTCAATTTTCTGGTATAGGTTAGTCAGATTAGAAATCGGTGTTTAAGTAAAATTTGAGAAGAAATCGGACCAATTTTAATTAGATTTTTTGAAATTTTCCCTTGCAAACACTTTATCTCGGACATTTTCAAAGTATGTAGAGCATTTTGTATCAATTAATCTTTCAAGGTCCAAAATTTTTCGAACGCGATTAAATCGCTCGGAGTTTCCAAGGGTTAAAAAATATTTGTAGCATAACATATTTTGAAGAAAAATATGTTTTACATAAGTTATGTAACATAAAACATTTTGGAAACAAAGGTGTTTTATATAAGAATAGTTTTTTTTTTACATTTACATAAGTTTTGTGAACCATAACAAATTACAATTTTTTTAAACCATTTACAATTTGTTCACATGTTTTTAAAATATTTTTTTTAATATTAGAAAAAATTTAATAAAGAATTTTTTTATCACACGCCTTATAAAGCCAAAAGTATGCAAGATGAATCTACTGAACATAATGTTTTCTGTGGAATCAAGTGCTAATCCAAAAGCTCAAGAAGCTTCTCGCTATGGGTCAAATGGTTCGAATTCAAGGTCATTGAGGAACTGGGTACTTGTAAACAAGGGAACCAATTCATGATTTTGCTACGGTTATGGCACTGACGAAAATGCTTGTATGAGGCTCAAAAGTGCCCTCAATTTTGCTGAACATTGATGAATGGTTACACTAGAAACTGGGAACATCGCAAAATTTAACAAAAGGTGTACACATGAAGCCTCAAAACACCAAAATGTATTCTTAGATTCTACCAGCATAAAGGACTGGGTAAAAGGACTTTTCAAAATTATTTTTGAAAAGTTTGATTAATTTTTGAGAACTTGATAATTTTGAAAATTTTATTAACTTTTGAAAATTCTTTAATTTTTTGAAATTTAATCAATGTTTTTGAAACTTTTAATAGCAAGTAAAAGTGTAAGTTCTTGTAAAATTTAATTAATTTTGGGAATTTGATTAATTTTTGGAAATTTTTGATAAATCTTTTGAGAATTTGATAAGTTTTGAAAATTTTATTCATTATTAAAAAGGATTTAATTAGAAAATTTGGTTTATTTTTGAAAACTTGATTTTTTTCAAACTTTGATTAATTATTGAAAGTTTGAAAATTTTATTATAAAAGTCCTAATTTTTTGAAATAGTGAAAAATTTAGAAAGTTATTTTTGATTATTGTTAAAATTACTTTGTATTTTGAAAGCATTAGCCCACATTCAGACGTTGACCAAATGGGCTGGTATTTGTGGCCTCAAAATTTTCAAATGGAACAGTTTCGGCATTAAACCCTGGCTGGCTTGTTATCAAAAGAAATTAAATGTTTGAGGCAATAATCATCTTCGCAAAATTGTTATTTCTGTATTTAAGCAATGTTGATAAACGACGCCAAAAAGTTTTCGATGAAGCAATTGAGAAGAAACAAAGTTAACGACAAAATAACAGCAGTAAAACAAAAACAAAAAATTTTTTTTGATATTACTCATTGTTTGATCAACTCAGTGGTTCAAAACGGTTTCAACTAGAATACTTTCTATCTTTTGCATCAATAGGCTGACGCGTCAAGAGCTCTAAAATAATTTTCATCTTATACTATTTAGATCCAGTCAAAGTCACTCCAGATTTAAATTCTCACTGAAGTGTTCCAGTCTTGTAGTGTGTAAATGCGAAATGAAATACACGCGATTGGCGCATTGCGGTTATTACTAACATACAAGATGTCATGAGTGACTGAGAATGAAAAAAAAATTCAATCGAATTAAATCGTTAAATTTTATTTTTAGTGCATCGCTCATTTTGGCCTACAGAGTTCGTGGATTAATATATCACACACTCAAAACTTAATCACAGGTACAGTTTGTTGAAAATTAATCGTAAAAAAAGACTGACTACGGCAAATTGAAAAGTAACTGCCAAAATTCAAAGGATTTTGAGCCCTTTCCAGGCCTTGAATGCGATCAAAAAAAGGGTAGTCATGAATCATGAATCAACCGAAATTTCAAGCAGTATGTTTATTATCCATGATTTATAAATCACGCTTTGCATTTTCAGCGGTTGACTTTCACCCACATCAATGTAAAAAGAGGATCTAATAGAGATTCTACGGTATAACTATCGAGTCATACGGAAGGCTTTACCTCTACTTTCGCGTTCCTACCTTCGACGAGACCTCTATATAACTTTGTTATAAGTCCACCCTAACTGATATTCGTTGCTCTCTTCTTCAAACAAGGGACAAACGCGAAAGTAGGGCTTAGGATACTAATATTTGAAAAAGTAGGGAGATTTTTTTATTAATGTGAACTTTCAGCTGGTCAGCCAAATATAAGAATAAAATTCATCGAAAACCACAGCTAAAAATGGCCATTATTGTCACTCGACCCAATCAGCATCGACGAAGAGATTTGTTATCGATTACGACCGAAACGGGCTCGCAAATGGTGTCCAAAATCACAGAACGAAGTAAACGACAAGAAACTTTAAAAAGTGAACCTTGATTTTTGACTGCTCCTGCCACAAAAAGTGCAACGAAGACAAAATGACGAAAGTTGGAAAATGTCGAAGTTGATTAATTTAACTCCAGACGCGTCCAAATATATTGAGAATTAAAAGTAAATAAATTATACAAAAGTTTCATGCTATCCAAAAGCGGTCTGATTCGGTACTATACCACAGTCTTCATCGTCCGCCAAATGTGTAAAACATGCAGTTTTATTCGCACGTTTTCGCGACACAACTGAAAATTTCACATTTATAAATAATAATGATAGGCCAAAAAATTAGACGTTTCCGCGATATTCATTGAGCATAGAGATAGAGAAAATGATTTATGGTTCGGTCTCACGGTCATCCGAAACTAGTTTTTTCGCGTAAATTGCACTAAACTTGCCATTCTAGTGAATGTTTAACTATGCAAAGATTTCGTCTGAAACCACCTCTACAAAAAGGTTGGACGGGTGAAATATGCTGAGAATAGTGTTCTAATATACTTATAAACCATGGTATCATATTACCTGAAGAATGTTTTTTTGGCGTCAGTTTTAGAACCAAGTTGAATATCCATATTTCACCACCTGGTGAGTTTAGGTCATTTAATGAACAATACAAAATTGTCAACAGACGAATTTTGACGTTTTTTGGTGGTGCTAAGTCTGATTCCATAACACATTGTTCGACCAAGTATTGTATATTTGTTGCATTATGTTTTGAATACAACAACCAGGTTGATACGCTCGTCATAATCTTTGAAAAGGTATTTTTACGAAAAATACTTGATTCTGAGATGCATTCAACGAAAAAACATTAGAGAAAAAAGTTTTTTTTTATTTACAAATTTAAAGAAATAACCTGATTTACACGTTTTTTTTAAACCGGTACTTTTGGTCACTTATTTCAAAGTTTTAACTCATTTCTTTGGAATTTTCTCAGCCAAGCCACCTTATGTGCTTATTGTTGGTTTTCGAAGATTACTTTTATCAATTTAAAAAAAAACTGCTTGCAAAATTTTTGGATTTTTTGGGGGCTTTATTATTAATGTTATTCAATTTCATAACCTTATCCAGGTTCATAGGTCTTATTTTTCCTTACCATCGCGGTAAGTTAAAGAGAAGTATTGTAAGTTCATTGCTTCAACAACGTAATTTCATGGTATTTAGAGTTGAATTTACTTAATTGTACTAATTCCTAGAAATATCTAACTGTAATTTAATAAATAATTAATTCTATTTTGCTCGTATGTAATTGCTGATGAGGCAATTGAAATGATCATTTGAGGGGTTCAGTTTCGATAGGAATTAAGATACATTGGATCATGAACAAATTAAGATCCTCCTATTTTATCGTACGCATATCCCTGTACATTACCTGTACTTTGGCGGCCCTTTAGCGAGAGATAGTACCGTTTCAAATTTTCGGAGAGTTCTCACTGATATCGGATTATCACGAGATGGTTTTTTGCTGAGCTACAGCTGCGCCTAGATCAAAACGTTTCAATTAGAAAGACGTAGGTGTTTAACAAATTCTGAAAGCTCGTAGGCCACATCAAAGGTGTCTATGCAGATTTCAGCCCAAAAAATAAAATTGGGATCAAAAATAAATGTACACGGTTATCCTTGAAATAAAATAAAGTTAATCATGTAAATGAGTGAGATGTTTGCGCTCTCGATTGAGCTTATCGACATAATCCGAAATGTATTTATGTTAATTTTGAGACAAATATGCATTCACTATATCGATCAACTTTTTGATAACAGCTATGTCAAAGCGATTCTTCTATCAAATTCCAAGTTTCATAATTCAATTTGCTTTATATAATGTAATGTTACTAGTATTCCAGATTTTACGGTGCACACAGTAAATTTTCACGCCAACTAGTTGCCGAAAAACCACTTATTCGATATCATTAAACTTTATTCTACGGAAATTTTTAATTATATAGGTGTTGTAGGAGTCTAGTTTGGAGTTTTGATATCGCTTATCCGCATAACAGAGTTCAAAACCCTAGATAAAAATTAGTGTGGTAGATAACTAATAGACTCATAGACTATTTTGAAAGTTATCTACCGTAGATGACTCTAAATATAGTCTATGAGTCTATGAGTTATCTACCACCATAATTTTTATTCTGGGGTTTTGAACTCTGTTATGTAAACAAGCGGTATTAAACCGAAAAAATTAAAATTTGAATAATTGATGTAAGTGTTTAATGCCGTAGATGTTCCGAAGAAAATTCGCTTATCACAAAAAAAAACTTACCTCGGGACAAGTTTTGCAGAATTCGGTTTCAATATCGTTATCTTCTAATTTGGATTTAACACTGTTGAACAATAACTCCTGAATTTGTTTATAGTTCAGGTGAAATGATATCGGCTTAATTATTGCTAAGTACCCGCTCAAAAATTGAGCTTACCTTTTGTTTTATAATTTTATCATTTTGAGTAATAAGCGAGTCGACCGTTTTCAGTTTGTGAGTGATGTGAACACATTTTAATAATTCTCTAATTTCAGGGAAAATTATTTTATTATATACCAAATGATATGGTTAGGTAGAATTCCCTTGGACGTTTTTTTCGAAAATTTTTTGCCTGAGAATATTCATACTAGTTAATTTTAGTCTTAAAATTCTTTTTTGTCTAACGAAAAATGTTTCAGACTTCTTCTAGTGGTGAAAACTTCTATTTAAAATTATCTGCCATTATTTATAATTTCGCTTATAAAAAGAAAACCACTGTACTTTGAACATTTATTGTTGAAGTTTACCGGTTTTTTTCAGATAACCAGTAGTTCCGGTATTTTTTTTAAAGTTTTAACTAAATCATATGATACAAATAAAGTTATTTGTGACCAAGTTAACAACACATTAAGGGTCGTAAATTTTGAAATTACAGTGTCTAGCAAATGTTGTCTTATTGGTTCACGCGTCAGGCTACGCTTGTTAAACTCTATGTCGTGGGGCAAATTTTTTTCGCCCATTCCTGCAGTAGTTTATTGCTATCATAAGCCCCTCGTTTTCATCAGATGCATTTTCATGTATTTCTTCTAATTTGCTCGAAACGATATTAACCATTTCCTCAATTTCTAATTCAGATTCTAATGCAGGGTTGACACGCCAAAAATACTGTGCTGTATTAATATTACAGTATTGTACAGGGTCTAAGATTTTTACCTTCTTTTTCAAATTTGGATAAATTGCTATCCGCTAATGAGAACGATTAATTTCGGCAAAAACCTACGTCTTTCTCAGATTCAACCAATCAAAACGGTGGAATTCAAATTTATCCAATTTTGAAAAAGAAGGTTTGATGTAAAAGATACAAAAAACTGTAATTTGACCCTTATAGCGGTGTCACATGTAAAAATTAAATTTGCCCAAAAATTTCTGACAAAAAGTTGTACTAACTAGCAAAAAAAGTAGCTTCGAATGATGTGTGGTGTTATCAGAATCGTCTTTTTAGACCTTTACCGGTAAATTTCCGGTAAACCGGACATCCGATAAAAAAACTAAAAAATTTGGTCTTGGAGTTTTTTATTAACTGTTTGATGCAGAAATCCGTTTGCGAATATCTTGTTCCGTTCTCAAATGACAGCGACAAAACTGGTTGGGTGTTCTAAAAAAAAGTTACCTAAGAATTTTTTCGAAACTTTAAACAAATTGTAAAAAATGCCGCTTTCTGAATGATGGAAATTCGACTCAATCCAATAATCAAAATTAACCTTGTTTAAACTTTTCTAATGGCTTTTTCTCAAGAAAAAATCTGATATCAACCTTGGCCTAGTTCTTTTATACTTTTGATAAGAATATTTGCTTTTTTGAGATCGCATTTGTTTTTTCCAATTATTAATTTTTGCTGATAGCCAAATTTGATCAAATATTTAAAAGCGATGGATTTTTGGCAATTTTTTATGCAGAAATGTAATACCGGTGAATTTACGGTTTGTCATCGGAAAATGACCGATTTTGAAATACAATGTGATAAAAAAGGCGTTTGAATTTTACTCCGTATGGCTCATTTCGTTTTCAGTTAAAAAAGTTCATTTTGACAATTGTTCCAATGGGCGCGCCCTGGCGGTCCGTATGTTAAAAGATGCAGACAAGTTCAGGTCTTTTTGGTTGAAAAGTTCATTATTGACGATTTTCCCGAGGGACAGTCCGACCCCTGGTTATAATAGATTCAGACAAGGTCAGGTCTTTTTGGTTTGAATTTTATGCATTGGCTAAAAGCCATTCATTTTTTTATAACGCTGGTTAGGCACGTGGATCTTTCATGACTGACAAATTGAGAGATTAATTTTTCATCAAATTTTTGCCTTGTTTATTGCCTCGTACAAATCTTTTTTTGACATCGCGGATTGAACATGGAAAGCTGCCTGAAAACATGGTTCAAGATTATAGAACATCACATTCTCTATTATCTATACAGCCCGCAGAATGGGGTTTAGAAATTATCTTTCTTATTTAAATATAACAAAATGTTCAAATTTGGATTCAAATACTGGAAATTTAATTTTTTAAGGGGTTTTGTGCTTTTAATTGCAATTATTAAGAATTAAAATTCATAAGTTGATTTTACTTGACTAGTTTCGTGTATTAAGACATTTTCAAAAGTAATAAGTTTCTGCAGAAAATACAAAATTCTGTTAAAAATTATTATACAATATATTATTGTACAATTGAAATGAATAAAAAATTAAACTTTTGACATCTCCGGGAGTACACCAGTTACAGTGTATATCCTTTTTCCAACCTAAGTCCATCTTAAAAATGCTTAATATCTCTAATGCGCGTGTTCGAATCCCACCAATGTTGTCTTAGTGATTGCTTTAGTGATTACACACCGATCCACTTCGGCGGTCCCAATATTTAGCACCGTTGCCTATAATCATACTCAAGACAAACACTGAGACAACATTAGTGGGATTCGAACACGCGCTATAAAGATAATTAGCATTTGGAAGATGGACTTAGGTTGGGAAAAGGATATTCGAAACAAACACTTTTATTTTTCTCTCAGATCATTTTTGAAACATTCTCTGAAAAGCTATTGACCCATTTTTTTTTGCTTTCTCTTTAATTTCTCGAGTTCTATTAACTAACGAGCAATTTTTATTATGTCAGAGAAAAAAATTAACGACCACTAGACTATTGGCAATAGTCGACCATTATCTTCTTAAAATACGAAAATTTCAAAATTTTGAGGCCAAAATTTTCCGACTCACAAAAGTACGACTGATAAACGACATCAAATGATATATAAATATTTTCTCAGCTAAAAATGTAAAAAACTTCAAATTGCTAAGACTAAAATATTAAAAAGTTTTTACTTTTTATCATCCATAGACTAAGGTCAATTTTGGGAATTTTTTGTTAACTCCCTCAACAATAGAAAGCTGCATGAGCACATGTCATAAGTGGCATTTCAGTGCCAAGAACTTTGAATGTTTATTCTGTCTGTAGTTCAGACTCTCAGCAATTCAATTTTATCTTATTTTTTTTGTTTGTTTCAGATTAAAGTCTTTGAAAATTTTGATTTTGATTGGAGTGAACCACGTAAGCCGATCGTTTGAAGGGTACATTTTTGAAAAAAATTCATGATTTTTTATTAATTTTCAAAAGATTTTTTTTAATTTTTTTTAATGTTTCAAGTTACTTTTTTTCAATTTTTACAAGGCTCAAATGTTCCAATCGCGAGTACCCATCTTTTTACGCTCACGGCACAAAAAATCACTTCAACTAATCTAGGGGATTAAAAATTGTTTAGTCGAGCCTATGGACCAAGCATCTTCAACAGTGGTATAAGAGGATATTGGCTTATTATTTTCTGACCTTTTGAGTAAAATTTAGGAATATGATTTTTCGATCCTTAAAGATTGTGGAAGTGTATTTTAAATACGTAGGTTTGGTCTGGGAGATATTTGCACCAAATTTTTTTTGAAATTTAATAATGTGTTAAATATTGGATTTCACTATTGATTACATAATTTAATTTACATTGTTTTAAATAAGAAAACAACAAAAATTAAAAAAATACAGCTATCGTTTTGCCGCTAAATTAACTTTGAAGTAGCGTGAAAGTCTCTAACCAATTTGTTCGAATTTTTACAAAATTTACCTTATATTCCATGAATCATTTTCTCATAAGTTTAATTTTCACCGTGTTCTCTAATAAACAACAATTTTATATAATTCGGTTGAACCACGGTTTTTATAATCAATATGTTGCGGTTTGTGATGAGTGAAAGGTCTAATCAATGTGGCCTTGGATTATATTTAATAAAAATAGCATCGGAAAAAGGGCTAAAATGTCCCCCCAGAGACATTTTTAACTTATTCACTTTTATAATCTACTTCAAGCTATGACAAGTCAAGACACAGGCTATTACACTGGTTTCTACACGAACTCTTGGCCCGAATTGAAGACGATGAACTGACGAACTATTTAGTTTGCTAATTAAATTACTTTTCTATTAAAAATTTATTCATCAAACTTGAAGTACGCATTATTTGGCCTTCATTTTTAAAATCAATGATTTCTGAAACAGTTGAGGTGAACTGGCTTTTAAAAAAGGGACTTTCTTAAGTAGATGATCTGACCGATCAATGACCACGTCTGATTTTTTCTAGTTTTTTTATGAATTAAAAAATAATGCCGTTTTGACTTTATTTAATTGTCGTTAATTTTCTTTGATTATCACGCTATTTGATTTAATTGTTTAAAAAGATATTATTTCATAATTAAAAATATCAAGCGCGCTCATTGGTCAACTTTTGCGGTCTTTTTGTCGATATGACTCATAAGTTATAAGTGATAACTCCAAAAATAATACTATTTACCAAAATACTTCGACTGCATTAAAGAGATATACACTACTTAACCCTTGTGAGCATATAAAAAAAGTTCCGCAAAGGCACCAGAGCCACAATTGTGGCTGTACTTAAAATGTTGTTCACAGAAAGCTTAAGGCAGTTGGAAATTGAAATTTTCTGCATAAGGAAGTTGAGAGGTAATATTTTCGCATCCGAAATTTTATATTCTAGAATTTAAATTTTTAGTTCTAGAAAATATAGTGAGAAAAGCAAGGTAAACCATATCACGTGATACACAGTCACAGTTGTCTTCACAAGTGACCTTTTTGTCGGAAACGATGCACAAGTATCTGGCCTACGTCATCGTTTTGTCCGCTTTGATTTATATTTCATACATCAAAAGTAATTTATAAATAAGTCGAAAATTTTGATGGAAAAATCATGATTTTCGATTAAAAATGTTTATTTTTCCCTATAAAAGCAGATTATTAAACTTTTTTTNATCCCTGGTCCAATTTGCAGAAATTTTCCAACAGTTACATTCAGCAATTTCAGATTCTAGTCCGTTTCGTTTCCACAATAGACTACGCAGTAAGATCCACCAAGATTACACCTTCATTAATTTTTTTTAGAAATTGGTGATTTTTCGGCAATTTTGCTTATTGTATACAACACTTTAAAACCATTATTAACACCTCACGGTGCCGGCGCATGATATGGCTCAAGGGCTTTCGGCCGACAGATCCTGAACTAATTTAAATACAACTAATGCGAAAATATGAATTGGATGGTCTCAGATTAGAGGCGATTTTCATTGACGTACTCAAGAAATTCAAGTCCTATTGATTGGTTGCAACGTATAACCCGCGTTGTTTATATCTTTCCAGACAGTCAGAACGATTTGAAAACTAAGAAATTTCAAAACTCAAAATGGGTATCGATGTTTTTAAACCTACATCTTGTAGAGAATTTTTTTCTGGTCAATTTAATGACGTAGGATTTTTTTTTTTATGAGAAATTTTCAAAACAAAAATCGATTTTAAGGTTCATTTTTCGGGTGATTTTAACAGTAAATGTGATCCAGTTCTAGCGAAGCCGTATGAAGTGCTAAAACAGGCTGATTTTTTGGCCAGTGATTAAAGCGTTTTTCGTTACCCAGTTTTTTTAACTTGAGGGTTGGCGACCAATTATTTGACCTCTAAATGACCGGTCACAAGTCAAGGTCAAACGTCAATCTCAAGTTCATCGTATAGAACTTGTAGTACCCGCCCAAAAGAATCGGAAGGGTCGACTTTCTAATGAAAAGTATTAGGAACTATGGGTCAATAACTGTACTAAGGTCGCTAAGAAGCAAAATCGTAAAATCGATTTTTTTGAAAATTTTTTTCATAAAAAAAAAATCCTACGTCTTAAAATCGCAGAAAAAAATTCTCTAACAAGATACGGTTAAAAACCATCGATACCCATTTTTTTGAGATTTTGGAAATTTCTTATTTCAAATCGTCTCACAACTATGTCATAACTTGATTGAATGAAACAGCACGATCGAAAACAATGAATTAAATTTTTTTATTTTTTTTTCACAATTATTGAATCTTTTTATTGAACTTAAAAAATGACGTCATATTCTGTTTGAAACTAATCGAAATTTTACTTTGCGAGAATATATTTCAGAGAGCTGGTTTGAGTACTTTTTGATAAAAAAAACAAGCTTGTAGTACAACCTCAGGTCTAAATTAGACCTTGTTTTTGGACCGTCTAATCCTACAAAATAATAAACCAAAGGGTTTTGATTTTCAAAATATCTGAAACAAAACTCATACTATAAAAATCTCGACGTGACATTTAAAATCTGATGGAATTGTACGGTCAAATGCTACTTTTTCGCGAAGTTTGACAGCTACTTCAATTTGGCCAAAACGGGTTTCTTAACCTTATTTAACCCCTCACACCCTTTGACTATCTAAAGGCAAAAAAAATTTTCGGGAGCCAAAACTGGCGCAGAAATAAACATCGTCAACCAGACCTACAATTCAAATATGTCATACACACACAGAGTTGGCACATTCTCTTCCAAAATATTGTTGAAAATTTATTAATACGATGACCCGTTAGTTATTTTTTTAAAGTTATTTTTTTCCTACTTTTTTTTAGGATTTTCGTCAAAATTTCTTAACAAAACATTAAATTGTGTGAAACGATACATAATATCGAAATTCTGAGGAAGCAAGTTTTTAGGAAACGTATTTAAAGATTCTTTTGATATAAGTTTATTTTATCAGCAGCTCGTAATACGAAGAACATTTTTTTTTCACAAGTGATTTTTATGAAACTTCAAAATATTGATAAAAAAAATACTTTTCAAACAATTAATTTTTTCGAAACGAATTGAAACGGAAATTTAAAAACCCAAATAGAGCCGAAAAAGACAAATCGATCAAAATATAGAACATAAAGTGGTACTGATTTTGAAGTTTTTCAGCTGATTAAGCAAATATTTTTCACATTTTACTTGCATATATTTCGACGCGCGGCGATATGAAATAATTGTTATTGTAAGCGATCAAGATTACTCATACTTCCAACATTTGAAGACCAGCTTTCAATAGCTAAAGTTTCACTTCTAAATTTGTAACTTATATGTCCATTGTAAAAAATGTAATGTTTTCCAGAAATACAATTGAGTGAACCTCTAATTTTCTCTCGCAGTTATCTAGTTTACAAACTTCGAAATTTAGAAATGTTACGTTGTTGTTTACTTTAATTTTACATCTCTTGATCTCAATCAGACAAATAAGTAAATTTGATATCTTTCCAGTTTTCCCGTGATAACGCGCATCAAACGTATTGCCTTTAGATAGGCTTTTGGTGTGAGGCGAAAGTTTTCGTTTCTGATGTGAGGAGGTCTCAATCAAAAGCCCGCTCATCCTAGATTTTTGGTATCAAATATTTTCAACCTACTTCGCCAAAGTGAATTAAAGCTTGAACAGTTTTTGGGGGTTCTCAATATTTAAAATAACTATTTTAAGATTTTTACCGTTTGTTTTAAGTTCTCCTGCGAAATATTAATGTAAACTTTTTAAATTATTTTCAAAACGTCACAAAGATAGTAACTCTGGAAAGTATTAAAATAAAATACATTGTTCTAATTTTTTTACATATTTTTAAATTAAAAAATAATTCCAGGCAAAAAATGACGACTTACATCTGAAACCATATGAATTTTCCTTACCTTTTGAAACACACAAACATCCTCACCATCAACCATGCTTCTCTTGGACACTTGGTGTTTTCGCTGGGTCATAAACTCTTTTTGTGTTTTCTGCACCAAAAAACACTGTTATAAAATATTTTTATAAACAAATTTACCAACATTTTTGGCCATAATAAAAAAAACCTGCCAACTTCACACCAATTACTCCCAGAATGGAAAAACGGTTCAAAACAATCGGTGGCGCTAAAGATCTTAATTCATGTGAAGTTAAAGGATTAGGCTAAAATTAAAGCTCAGAAGCTATTCAATAACCAAACTTAAAAATTGCGAATAAACTTAGAACGGCAGCTGGATGAATGCTAAAATCTCAAAAATCGGATTGAGTTTCGAAAATAATAGAAAATTTAAATTGTCAAAAAAAATTTTTTTGACATAAACAGGAATTTTACCAGTTGATACAGAAACGGAAATTTAAACCGGGGGGGCGCACATGCAACTGGGATTAAGTTTTTGAAAAACGAAGGGGACATTGGATTTTCTAGTTAAATGAGTTTTGCCAAAATTCTCGTATGGTTTTACAGGTGATGAAATTATTTTTTGGCAAATAAATACATTTTAATACGTTATGGGGGTTTCACTGGTATAATTATCATTTTTATGGCATGGTTTTGAACCGTGGTTAACCGTGATATCACAATAAGGGTGACGCGGCCTAATATCGGCCGAAAGTTTTTTGCCCAAAAAATTCCCCAGCGATATTGAGCACTTCAGTGAATAATGGAGGACAAACAAATTAAAGTTTTTTCGTACGACAATGAAGAACGCGTGGCGTTCTAAATGGCGTCATTTTAGTTTGAATACAGTTTTACACACATAGTAGTTTCTTCATTTTATACGGAGTTTTACAAATCGTAACTATTAAATAGGTTCAACATGATGTAAAAATACCAAAATGTGTAAAATTTAAGTGCGCTACCAATGAATCAAAACAAAAATTCAGAGAGGAGTAGTTTTTTGAAACATTCATTCATGAGCATGAATCATGGACGCAAACTCAAAGTAATTTGTAAACTAAACAGCTCATCCATTTACGCACATTCGGAGATATTTGGCTCTATGGCTGATAACTGAGCACAGAAACCAGATAACGCCTCTGCTTTTTTTGATTGATTTGCATTTATTCCATGACAGTTAGTTACATTAACAAAGCGCGCTAGTGTAACTAAATTTACCACTACTATACGTGGTAATTAGCTGATTTTAATTGATATGTATTAATATTAATTAGGCTCAGTCGGGTTCCCACAACTGCTCTGAACTTGTCATTGAAGGCCATAATAATCATTCAATTATTTCTAATCACTTTTTTTAGGGATGGTGGTCCCTAATTTTCTGTAGTTATAATCAATGAAAATGCATAAAATCATTTGGACGCATTTGAAATAAGGAAATTCTATCTTCAAATCGTCTCGTATATTTGAAAAAAAAACACAAAAAGACGAATAAACAACAACAACCAAAAGTGGAATTTTTGCTTTTCTTTAAGTTTTTTAATTAATTGTATTTTGTTTTGCAAACTCGGGTAAGACCGAGTTAAAGATAGATCCTACCGTAAAGATGGCCCAGGCCGCCAATTTTTGAGAACAATTGGCGGAGTTTTCGTTATCAGAGGTCATTTCAACGTACGGAGCTTGTGTGAATAAGATCCTACTTATTTTTTCAGGCCTTTTTAAGCATATTTTACTTTTTATTTATAGCGGTCACGGGATCTTTTTTTGACTATACCGTAATGGAAAAAAAGTCTTAGAATTTTCTGTAGAGTAGCCTCACATACGTTTGGACAGATTTGAGAATTTTGCAGAAATAAGAACTGTTATTCAAAAAGAAAAACGCTCACAAAATTTTTGGCAAAAGTTTCACGCGTTTCCACTTGGTCGGCGATGATCCCATTATGTATAAAGGGTCAAAAAACGTTTAAAGTCGCTACCGGCTGTGCACAGCCATAACGGGCGGCTGACGACTTAAATTTCGCCACTGAAACTGGCAATGAGCAAACTTTTTTTTTTCTGTCTGATCTAAAAAATCATATTTTTAGTTGTGGGACTTAAAATTTGACAAATAACGTCCCATGAAGTTTCCTATTTAACTTTGTGGTTACGTATCCTTAAGAGTGTATTAAACTCAGTGTTAATACGGTTTGGGAAAAATCTCCAGTAGACCTCCGTTGCACAGGCTATAGATGCCTTCTTCCACATACGAAACAAAATTCGGACAAAATTTAGCTTCCACATGGTTCGAATCAAACTAATGCATAATATCCTTTTAAATAAAAAATTATTGAAACTTACATAAAATATAATTGAACACGTTGTGATTTAAAAGGTTCGTGAAAAACTGTAACCTGGGCTGAAAATAGATCTGCATATGAAGCGTCCACTTGACAAGTAGTTTTAACAACTTTGAAAAAAGCTTAATAAAAATTTAAAGTTCAAAAATTGAAAAAAAAAAAATGGTTTTATTTAGTTGTCTGGATGACCGAAGGTATTGAAGGAATCGGCTATGAAAATTAGATCAGATAAAATCAAAGGGAAGAGGAGTTTATGCAACCAAAGGTCACAAATTTACTTTAGCAAATATGTTTAGAATACTAGAGACAAAAACTCAAGTGTGCTCGCCAATTTTCGGAAACCAGAAATTTCAAAAAATAATCTTCAGAACACCATATTCCAGAATTACCCATTTTAATTTTTACTAATCGAATAAATTTAACCGCGGTACATACTGACCCATAGGTCGAAATTGTAAAAAAAAAACGAGCCATGCACTATTTTTCTACTAACAGCGTAAAAGTGGTTCGAACTTACTAAGAAATTCACACCTCAGTTAAACTTAATCCGATGAACGCAATCCCCCCTGAGCAAAAGTGTCATTACCTACAAACCGCATCAGTGCTTTCAATCACAATTTGAAGAAATAATTAATTTTAAAACAAAATGCCCGAAAAATACTGTTCAGATTAAAAAATGTTGGGATAATTCCGAATTTTACATCAAACTTGAAATTGATTCAATATCCGGAATAACAGAATCTGAATTTTCAGATTTCAAATAAATATTTTTTAGAATATGAAGTTGGGTGGAAAGTAATTTTCGAAGGAGTACCCCCGGCCAAAAAAAAAATTAATGCATAGCAACGAGATCGTGATATGCCTGCTCCACTTGTGGCGCTACCTCTAGATCCATCAATGAAGCTGCCTCTAGATTATCAAAAAATAAACATGAGCTGTTCGAAATGATTGCCAAATGGAATAAAAAGTAACGGGGCAAAAAATACTGTTTTGCATAAAACATATTTTTACATACTATCAAAAAATATTTTTACACATACACATGTAACATATTTAACCCTTGCTGATTTTTAGGCTCGACTTAGAACACTTATACTTTGAATAACTACATATCCGATAGTCTTTACATCAATTATTTTAAAGCAGAAAGTCCGAAATTTTTAAATAAATTAAATAGACATTTTAAAATATTAACGTTTATTCCTTAGAAAATTGGACTTGAATTTTTCACGAAATTTATATCTTAAAAATATTTTCAAATTTATCTAAGGTTCAATAAATTTAACCCTTATTTATTTTTTTAACAAAATGTAATAATATTAGTTTTGGATCACATTTCCCATATTTCTTGATGGTTATCGGTCAGAAAACAGCTTGAAACCTGATTCACTCGAAAAATATTCGTTTGTACCATCGTATAAATACGACGTATTTTACTTAATAAGCGGTACTTTGCCGCAACTTTCATAAAAGTTTAATTAGATGATTTATTTTCAGAACTTGGAAAATGTTTTGGTAACTTAAACTCGAAAATAAACTTGGAGAATTGCCATATACGCAGAGAAACTAAGTTGGCCTTGACCACAAATAGCTACCTATAGGTGGAAGACTTTTCCTAAAAACTGACTTCCTCAATTTTCTGGTATAGGTTAGTCAGATTAGAAATCGGTGTTTAAGTAAAATTTGAGAAGAAATCGGACCAATTTTAATTAGATTTTTTGAAATTTTCCCTTGCAAACACTTTATCTCGGACATTTTCAAAGTATGTAGAGCATTTTGTATCAATTAATCTTTCAAGGTCCAAAATTTTTCGAACGCGATTAAATCGCTCGGAGTTTCCAAGGGTTAAAAAATATTTGTAGCATAACATATTTTGAAGAAAAATATGTTTTACATAAGTTATGTAACATAAAACATTTTGGAAACAAAGGTGTTTTATATAAGAATAGTTTTTTTTTTACATTTACATAAGTTTTGTGAACCATAACAAATTACAATTTTTTTAAACCATTTACAATTTGTTCACATGTTTTTAAAATATTTTTTTTAATATTAGAAAAAATTTAATAAAGAATTTTTTTATCACACGCCTTATAAAGCCAAAAGTATGCAAGATGAATCTACTGAACATAATGTTTTCTGTGGAATCAAGTGCTAATCCAAAAGCTCAAGAAGCTTCTCGCTATGGGTCAAATGGTTCGAATTCAAGGTCATTGAGGAACTGGGTACTTGTAAACCAAGGGAACCAATTCATGAATTTTGCTACGGTTATGGCCACTGACGAAAATGCTTGTATGAGGTTCAAAAAGTGGCCCTCAATTTTGCTGAACATTAGATGACAATGGTTACACTAGAAACTTGGGAACATCGCAAAATTTAAACAAAAGGGGTACACATGAAAGCCTCAAAACACCAAAATGTGATTCTTAGATTCCTAACCGCATAAAGATTGGGTAAAAGACTTTTAAAATTATTTTTGAAATTGATTAATTTTTGAGACACTTGAATTAATTTGAAAATTTTATTAATTTTGAAAATTCTTTAATTTTTTGAAATTTTAACTCAATTTTTTGAAATTTTAATTACAAGTAAAAGTGTAAGTTCTTGAAAATTTGAATTAATTTTGGGAATTTGATTAATTTTGAAAATTTTTGATAAAATTTTTGAGAATTTGATAAGTTTTTGAAAATTTTATTCATTATTAAAAAGTGAGTTTAATTAGAAAATTTGGTTTATTTTTGGAAACACTTGATTTTTTTTCAAACTTTGATTAATTATTGAAAGTTTGAAAATTTTATTTAAACGTCTAATTTTTTTGAAATAGTGAAAAATTTAAAAGTTATTTTTGATATTTGTTATAATTACCGTTTGTATTTTGAAAATATTAGCCCACATTCAAGACTTGACCAAATGGGCTTGGTATTTTGGCCTCAAAATTTCAAATGGAACAGTTTCGGCAATTAAACATGGCTGGCTTGTTATCAAAAGAAATTAAATGTTTGCGAGCAATAATCATCTCGCAAAATTGTGTATTTCTGGTATTTAAGCAATTTTGAATAAACGACGCCAAAAAAGTTTTTCGATGAAGCAATTGAGAAGAAAACAAAGTAACGACAAATAACAGCAGTTAAAACAAAAAACAAAATAATTTTTTTTGATATTACTCATGTTTGATCACTCAGTGGTTCAAAAACGGTGTCAACTGAGAATACTTTCATCTTTTGCATCAATAGGCTGACGCGTCAAGAGCTCTAAAATAATTTTTTTATACTATTTAATCCAGTCAAACGTCACTCCAGATCCTGAAGTATTCCTACTGAATAGTTCCAGTCTTGTGTGCTGCTAAATGCGAAATAAAATCACGCGATGGCGCATGCGGTTATTACTACATACAAGATTCATGAGAGACTGAGAATGAAAAAAATTCAATCGAAATATAAATCGTTAAATGTTATTTTTAGTGCACGCTCATTTGGCTACAGAGTTCGTGGATTAATAGTATCACACACTCAAAACTTAATCACAGGTACAGTTTGTTGAAAATTAATCGCTAAAAACAAAGACTGACTAACGGCAAATTTGAAAAGTATACTGCCAAAATTCAAGGATTTGAGCCCCTTTTCCAGGCCTTGAATGCGATCAAAAAAAGGGTAGTCAATGAATCATGAATCACCGAAATTTCAAGGCAGTTATGTTTATTATCCATGATTTATAAATCACGCTTTGCATTTTCGCGGTGACTTTTCACCCACATCATATGTAAAAAGAGGATCTGTTAATAGAGATTCTCGGTATAACTATACCGAGTCTATACGGACTTTACCTTACTTTTCGCGTTCCTACCTTCGAGAACCTCTTATAATTAAGTTATAAAGCACCCTACTGATATTCGTTGCTCTCTTCTTCAAACAAGGGACAAAGCGAAAAGTAGGGCTTAGGATACTAATATTTGAAAAAGTAGGGAGAATTTTTTTTAATGTGAAGACTTTCAGCTGTCAGCCAATATAAGAAAAAATTCAAATCGAAAACCACAGCTAAAATGGCCATTATTGTCACTCGACCCAATCAGCAGCGACGAAGAGATTTGTTATCGATTACCACCGAACGGGCTCGCAAATGTGTCCAAAATCACAGAACGAAGTAAACGACAAGAAACTTTAAAAAGTGGAACCTTGATTTTTGACTGCTCCTGCCACAAAAATGCAAGAAGACCAAATGATCGAAAGTTGGACAAATGTCGAAGTTGATTAATTTAACTCCCAGACGCTGTCCAAATATATTGAGAATTAAAAGTGAAATAAATTATACAAAAGTTTCATGCTTATGCCAAAAGCGGGTCTGATTCGGTTACTATCCACAGTCTTTCAATCGTCCGCCAAATGTGTGTAAAACATGCAGTTTTATCGCACGTTTTTCGCGACACACTGAAAATTTCAATTTATAAACATAATAATTGAACTAGGCCAAAAATTAGACGTTTCCGCGATTTATTCATTGAGCATACGGATAGAGAAAATGATTTATGGTTCGGTCTCACGGTCATCCCCGAAACTAGTTTTTCCGGCTAAATTGCAGCTGAAACTTGCCATATCCTAGTGAATGTTTTAACATATGCAAAGATTTCGCTCTGAAACCACCTCTAAAAAAGATTGGACGGGTGAAATCAGCTGAGAATAGTGTTATAATTATAACTCACGGTACAATTACCCTGAGAATGTTTTTAGGCGTTTAGTTTTAGCCAAGTTGACATATCCATATTTCAACCACCTGGTGAGTTTAGGTCATTTAAGAACAACAAAATGTCAAAACGAATTTTGGACGTTTTTTGGTGGTGCTAAGGCTCGATTTCACTAACACTTTTCGACCAATATTGTATATTTTGAGCATTATTTTTGAATAAAAACCAGTTGACGCTCTCATAATCTTTGAAAAGGTATTTTAGAAAATAATACTTGATTTGATCATCAACGAACAAAACAATTGAGAAGAAAAAAGTTTTTTTTATTACAAAATTTAAAGAAATAACTGATTTACCCGTTTTTTTTAAACCCCGGTACTTGTACTTAATTTCAAAGTTTAACTCATTTGGCTTTGATTTCTCAGCCAGCGCACTCATGTGTTAGTTTTTTCCGAAGAATTACTTTTATCAATTTAAAAAAAAACCGCAAAATTTTGATTTTTTGGGGCTTTATTATGAAGTTATAGATTTATAACCCATAGGTTCATTCAGGCTTATTTTTCCTTTACAACAGCGGGAGTTAAAGAGAAGTAGTAAGTTCATTGCTTCAACAACGCAATTTATGGTATTGTGAGTTAAAAAACTTTGACTTAATTTATAATTCTAGAATATCTAACTGTATTTAATAATAATTAACATTTTGCTCGATAAATTGCTGAAGCGCAACTTGAAATGATCATTTGAGGGTTCAGTTCGATAGGATTAAATACATTGGACATGAAAAATAAAGATCCTTATTTTATCGACGAATCCTGTACATTACCTACTTTGGCGCCCTTTAGCGAGATAACCGTTCATTTTGGAAGAGTTCTCGGACTGATAAATCGATTAACGAATGGTTTTTTGCTGAGACACAGCTGCGCCAATCAAAACGTTTCAATTAGAAAGACGTAAGGTGTTAAAAATCTGAAAGCTCGTAAGGCCAATCAAAGGTGTCTATGCAGATTTCAGCCAAAAAATAAAATTGGGATCAAATAAAATGTTATCACGTCATTTGAAATAAAAAAATTAATCATGTATAATGAGTGAGATGGCGCTCGAGAGCTTTATCGACAAACCGAAATGTATTTATGTAATTTTGAAAAAAATGCATTCATATATCGAAACTTTTTGAAACAGATATTAAACAAAACCTTTTAACGAAATTCCAAGTTTATTTCAATTGCTTTATATAATGTAATTTACTAGTATTCAAATTTACTCACACAGTAAATTTTATGAGCCAACTAGTTGCCAAAAACCACTTATTCGATATCATTAAACTTTAATTCTAGAAATTTTTAATTATAGGTGTCTGTAGGAGTTAGTTTGGAGTTTTGATATCGCTTATCCGCATAACAGAGTTCAAAACCCTAGATAAAAATTTAAGTGTGGTAGATAATAATAGACTCATAGACTATTTTGAAAGTTATCTACCGTAGATGACTCTAAATATAGTCTATGATTCTATGAGTTATCTACCACCAATATTTTATTCTGGGGTTTTTGAACTCTGTTATGTAAACAAGCGGTTATTAAACGAAAAAATTAAAAATTTGAATAATTGATGTAAGTGTTTAATGCCGTAGATGTTCCGAAGAAAATTCGCTATTCACAAAAAAAAACTTACCTCGGGACAAGTTTTTGCAAATTCGTTTTCAATAATCGTTATCTCTAATTTGGATTTAACACTGTTGACAATAACTCCTGAAATGTTTTATAGTTCAGGTGAAATGATATCGGCTTAATTATTGCTAAGTACCCGCTCAAAATTGAGCTTACCTTTGTTTTTATAATTTTATCATTTGAGTAATAAGCGAGTCGAAACCGTTTTCAGTTTGTGAGTGATGTTGAACACATTTTAATAATTCTCTAATTTCAGGGAAAAATTATTCTTATTATAAGGTACCAAAATGATATGGTTAGGTAGAATTCCCTCTGGACGTTTTTTTCGAAAATTTTTTGCCTGAGAATATTCATACTCGTTAATTTTAGTCTTCAAAATTCTTTTTTGTTAACGAAAAATGTTTCAGACTTCTTCTAGTGGTGAAAACTTCTATTTAAAATTATCTGCCATTATTTATAATTTCGCTTATAGAAAGAAAACCACTGTACTTTGAACATTTATTGTTGAAGTTTACGGTTTTTTTCAGATAACCAGTAGTTCCGGTATTTTTTTTTAAAGTTTTAACTAAATCATATGATACAAATAAAGTTATTTGTGACCAAGTTAACAACACATTAAGGGTCGTAAATTTTGAAATTACAGTGTCTAGCAAAGTTGTCTTATATGGTTCACGGCGTCAGGCTACGCTTGTTAACTCTAATGTCGTGGGGCAAATTTTTTGCCCATTCCTGCAGTAGTTTATTTGCTATCATAAGCCCCTCGTTTTCATCAGAATGCATTTTCATGTATTTCTTCTAATTTGCTCGACAACGATATTAACCATTTCCTCAATTTCTAATTCAGATTCTAATGCAGGGTTGACACGCCAAAAATACTGTGCTGTATTAATATTTACAGTATTGTACAGGGTCTAAGATTTTTACCTTCTTTTTCAAAATTTGGATAAATTGATATCCGCTAATGAGAACGATTAATTTCGGCAAAAACCTACGTCTTTCTCAGATTCAACCAATCAAAAACGTGGAATCAAATTTATCCAATTTTTGAAAAAAGAAGGTTTGATGTAAAAGATACAAAAAAACTGTAATTTGACCCTTATAGCGGTGTCACATGTAAAAATTAAATTTGCCCAAATTTCTGACAAAAAGTTGTACTAACTAGCAAAAAAGTAGCTTCGAATGAGTGTGGTGGTTATCAGAATCGTCTTTTTAGAACCTTTACCGGTAAATTTCCGGTAACCGGACATCCGATAAAAAAACTAAAAAATTTGGTCTTGGAGTTTTTTATTAACTGTTTTGATGCAGAAATCCGTTTGCGAATTATTTGTTCCGTTCTTCAAATGACAGCGACAAAAACTGGTTGGGTGTTCTAAAAAAAAGTTACCTAAGAATTTTTTCGAAACTTTAAACAAATTGTAAAAAATGCCGCTTTCTGAATGATGGAAATTCGACTCAATCCAATAATCAAAATAACCTTGTTTAACTTTTCTAATGGCTTTTTCTCAAGAAAAAATCTGATATCAACCTTGGCCTAGTTTCTTTTATACTTTTGATAAAAATATTTGCTTTTTTGAGATCGCATTTGTTTTTTCCAATTAATAATTTTTGCTGATAGCCAAATTTGATCAAATATTTAAAAGCGATGGATTTTTGGCAATTTTTTATGCAGAAATGTAATACCGGTGAATTTACGTTTGTCATCGGAAAATGACCGATTTTGAAATACAATGTGATAAAAAAGGCGTTTGAATTTTACTCCGTATGGCTCTCTTCGTTTTCAGTTAAAAAAAGTTCATTTTGACATTGTTCCAATGGGCGCGCCCTGCGGTCCGTATGTTAAAAGATGCAGACAAGTTCAGGTCTTTTTGGTTGAAAAGTGCATTATTGACGATTTTCCCGAGGGACAGTCGACCCCTGGTTATAATAGATTCAGACAAGGTCAGGTCTTTTTGGTTTGAATTTTATGCATTGGCTAAAAGCCATTCATTTTTTTTATAAACGCTGGTTAGGCACGTGGGATCTTTCATGAACTGACAAATTGAGAAGATTAATTTTTCATCAAATTTTTGCCTTGTTTATTGCCTCGTACAAATCTTTTTTTGACAACGGCGGATTGAACATGGAAAGCTGCCTGAAACATGGTTCAAGATTATAGAACATCACATCTCTATTATCTATACAGCCCGCAGAATGGGGTTTAGAAATTATCTTTCTTATTTAATAATAACAAAAAATGTTCAATATTTGGATTCAAATACTGGAAATTTAATTTTTAAGGGGTTTTGTTGCTTTTAATTGCAATTATTAAAGAATTAAAATTCATAAGTTGATTTTACTTGACTAGTTTCGTGCATTAAGACATTTTCAAAAGATAAAAGTTTCTGCAGAAAATACAAAATTCTGTTAAAAATTATTATACATATATTATTGTACAATTGAAATGAATAAAAAAAATTAAACTTTTGACATCTCCGGAGTACACCAGTTACAGTGTATATCCTTTTTTCCAACCTAAGTCCATCTTAAAATGCTTAAATATCTCTAATGCGCGTGTTCGAATCCGCACAATGTTGTCCTTAGTGATTGCTTTAGTGATTACACACCGATCCACTTCGGCGGTCCCAATATTTAGCACCGTTGCCTATACATACTCAAGACAACACTGAGACAACATTAGTGGGATTCGAACACGCGCTATAAAGATATTTAGCATTTGGAAGATGGACTTAGGTTGGGAAAGGATATCCGAAACAACACTTTTATTTTCTCTCAGATCATTTTTGAAACATTCTCTGAAAAAGCTATTGACCCCATTTTTTTTTGCTTTCTCTTTAATTTCTCGAGTTCTATTAACTACGAGCAATTTTTTATTATGTCAGAAAAAATTAACGACCAACTAGACTATAGGCAATAGTCGACCATTATCTTCTAAAATACGAAAATTTCAAAATTTTGAGCCAAATTTTCCGACCACAAAAACGACTGATAAACGACATCAAATGATATATAAATATTTTCTCAGCTAAAAATGTAAAAAACTCAAATTGCTAAGACTAAAATATTAACAAAGTTTTTACATTTTTATCATCATAGACTAAGGTCAATTTTGGGAATTTTTTGTTAACTCCCTCAACAATAGAAAGCTGCATGAGCACATGTCATAAGTGGCATTTCAGTGCCAAGAACTTTGAAATGTTTATTCTGTCTGTAGTTCAGACTCTCAGCAATTCAATTTTATCTTATTTTTTTTGTTTTGTTTCAGATTAAAGTCTTGAAAATTTTTGATTTTGATTGAGTTGAACCACGTAAGCCGATCGTTTGAAGGTACATTTTTGAAAAAAATTCATGATTTTTATTAATTTTTCAAAAGATTTTTTTTTTTTTTTATTTTTTTTTTAATGTTTCAAGTTACTTTTTCAATTTTTACAAGGCTCAAATGTTCCAATCGGCGAGTACCCATCTTTTTAACGCTCACGGCACAAAAAAATCACTTCAACTAATCTAGGAGATTAAAAAATTGTTTAGTCGAGCCCTATGGACCAAGCATCTTCAACAGTGGTATAAGAGGATATTGGCTTATTATTTTCTGACCTTTTTGAGTAAAATTAGGAAATATGATTTTTCGATCCTTAAAGATTGTGGAAGTGTATTTTTAAATACGTAGGTTTGGTCTGGGAGATATTTGCACCAAATTTTTTTTGAAATTTAATAATGTGTTAAATATTGATTTCACTATTGATTACATAATTAATTTACATTGTTTTAAATAAGAAAACAACAAAAAATTAAAAAAATACAGCTATCGTTTTGCCGCTAAATTAACTTTGAAGTAGCGTGAAAGTCTCTAACCAATTTGTTCGAATTTTTCAAAATTTACCTTATATTCCATGAATCATTTTCTCATAAGTTTAAATTTTCACCGTGTTCTCTAATAAACAACAATTTTATATAATTCGGTTGAACCACGGTTTTTTAATAATCAATATGTTGCGGTTTGTGATGAGTGAAAGGTCTAATCAATGTGGCCTTGATTATATTTAATAAAAATAGCATCGGAAAAAGGCTAAAATGTCCCCCCAGAGACATTTTTAACTTATTCACTTTTTAAATCTACTTCAAGCTATGACAAGTCAAGACACAGGCTATTACACTGGTTTCTACACGAACTCTTGGCCCGAATTGAAGACGATGAACTGACGAACTATTTAGTTTGCTAATTAAATTACTTTTCTATTAAAAATTTATTCATCATCCTTGAAGTACGCATTATTTGGCCTTCATTTTTTAAAATCAGTGATTTTTGAAACAGTTGAGGCTTTTAAAAAAAGAGTCTTTCTAAGTAGATGATCTGACCGATCAATGACCACGTCTGATTTTTCTAATTTTTTTATGAATTAAAAATAATGCCGTTTTGACTTTATTTAATTGTCGTTAATTTTCTTTGATTATCACGCTATTTGATTTAATTGTTTAAAAAGATATTATTCTAATAAAAAATATCAAGCCGCGCTCATTGGTCAACTTTTGCGGTCTTTTTGTCAAGATGACTCATAAGTTAAAGTGATAACTCCAAAAATAATACTATCTACCAAAATACTTCGACTGCATTAAAGAGATATCAATTACGGGACCCTGCGGTCACTTTTTGCCACTTTTTAAGCCAAATTTTTTTATTTAATTCGGCGTATGAAAACGACTAACGAGTGAGTTTTTGGATAGCTCAAACTAAGCACAAATATTTGAAGAAAAATAAATTGAAACAAAATAGTCCGAATAGGCCATTGTTTCCAATTTTTTTAACTAAACTCACAATTAAACTATTTCAGTAATCTCGGAAAAATCTAAACATGGTCCGATTCTGACTTATTTACTATTATTGTATTATTCACTAGATATTTGTGCTCAGTTTGAGCTATCAAAAATTTAATCGGACGAGTCGTTTTCAAAAGCCGAATTATATAAAAATTTTGGCTGAGCTGAAAAAGTGACCGCAGGGCCCCGTAATAGATATACACTACTCAAGCATTTATATACAGTACTATATCCTGTTCGAACCCCTTTGAATCAAAACGATTTTGTATTGTACAATACTTATTGTACAATACAAAATCGTTTTTGATTCAAAGAGGTTGGAAGTTCCAACTTGGAACAGGATATTATAGACTGGACTCATAAGATTCTGATTTTAAGATTTAAAAAAAAATCGACTTTGCAATTAAAAGTCAAATTTAAGGGGATTTTAAGGGAGATAATTTTACGAGGGATTTTAAGTTGTTAAAGTTAAAAACCCATATTTTAATTTTATCTCATTCGTCCTCAAATTGTATTTTAATTGAAAAATTTGATAAATTAAGGACTAGATAAGTAAAAAAAAACTTTCCTTCTATTATATTTCTGGTTTTAAATTCAAAATTATTCAAAACCATAAATTTTTGAACCTTTTTTTAATAAGGCAGCAAATATTACTTTTAGTAACCTCCTTATAACTCTTATCTCATTCGTTTGAAATTCCTCCAAAAATCGAAATAAAGGCCGAAAACTCTCACTTTGATACTTTATTTCTGGCCACCTGGTGGCCTATTTTTTGTGTTATGTGGAACACTTTTTTAGCACTTATTATCTCCAGGAGTGTTTTTGTATACTACAAATCATACAGTCTGAGTTTTTTTAATTGACATCTTTTTTCTTCTGGTGACGACAGTCAAAATTAACTGTCTTTTGGCTTAGAGTTTGCCTGTCTGGCCAACGGAAGAAGAAAACTAACTCCTGCTTTAGTTTATAGATTTAGAGCACAAAATTAAGTCGGTTGAAGCATGTGTCTCAAGCCAAATGGACACAATCTGAAATACAATACCACTATTCTATTACTATAGTGATATTGGTTTCACTTTGACGACTTCTTCTCACGGTTCGAAACCTGAGTATAGACCATCATCGTTGCAATTTGACACTTTCAATTTTTTTTGAAATATGACCCTAATTGGTCTCAATTTCAAAGACATCTCTTTTTTCTCACTTATATTTTACCTTTACTTCTTCCCATTTCAATATACTTTCAATCATCGTCGCCGAGAAAAAAGTTAATAATATTTCACAGTATGATGTTATTTGAGGTTCAAACTGTGTTAAAAAAATAAAATGTAAACCGGGACATCTCCCACGAAAAATATTTATTTGGATGAAAAAACAACCCTCTGGCGTTTAAGTTCACACAAACTTGATATAAAAAAGTAGTCAAATACTTCCGGTTTTGCACCCTCTTATCAAAATAGCCTTTTTGTTTAATAGAAAAGTAAAATTAGGAAAAAATATATTTTTTTGAATTATTGAATAGAAAACAGTTATAGAAATGGAGCCAGAATTTATAATGAAAGTGGCCCAAAGAGAATTAGAATCGTTAAAAGGTCAAATAGGGCTTAGAAGAAACAAGGTAAAATATACCTATATTGTGTTAATAAGTAATGGAAAAACCATAAAGTTGGTTCGTCAATATATTAAAACTTCAATTTTGAAATCGAAACGCCAGATTATCATAATTCATACTATTTTATATAT
>SCLH01000115.1:205739-267218 GCA_004367855.1 Oikopleura vanhoeffeni
TCGTGTGTAGAAGTTTTTTGTCTTTTAGTGTCGTTCATTGTTATATAAAATAAGCGCGAGGGAAATGCTGTGTACAATTCTTTACTTAATATTTTGTTTACAAAAATAAACTTTTTTTTAATTTCCCAATTTTTGCTCAGTTCTGATTGGTTGAAATTTAACTGCTGTGGTTTCTGTCTAAGCGGACAAAACCAGATTTCGAAATCCGGGTTTGTCTGCTTAGATCAATTTGGCTCTAAATCACCTCGTTTTGTCCGCTTAGACAGTCTAAGTTAGACTCACTTCAAACCGGATTTTCGGAAAAAATGCGTAGGTTTTGTCCGCTTAAAACATAAGCTGCCAAACATGTATGCTTTACGTGGTTTTTGTATGACTTTTTGTGCCTTTGAAATTGAGAAATATCCGATTTTTTAATAATTTCCAGCTTATAAATTAAGTACTACATATACGTATAATAAATTTTTTGCGATATAGAAACTCAGAAAATAGTTTTTTTTTGTGAAGTGTTTGTCTTTTAGTCTGGTGAATTCCTATATAAAATAGGGATTTCACCATGGTAACTACTACACACGAGATCAGGAAGGAGATCGGTTGGATAAACGATATATTTTTGATTCAAAGTTGCTGAAATTAATCTGTATGAAATATGTTGACCAATAACGGTACATAATTTATATCACCATAAACTGGGTCAGTTTTTTCTTCTGTCGTTTACTATAAAATATACGCAAGTTGTGGCCAAGCTTTTTCCGATCTATGTACGGTATACAGGAATCGGAAAAAGCTGAGCCAAAAATTTCGAATATTTTATATTTTGTCAGGTGCGCGATAAGGACGAACGAGCGAAATCGGATCGTCCTTATATCGAACCTGGCAAAACTTTCGGCGAAAAATCAACCTAAAACGTACCTTAAAACGTATTCAGTATTCGGTTTTCAGAATAAAATTTCGAAAATATTTAGCTGATCAGAAGATAACCTCCAATTTTTTGTATTACTTTTAAGAAAATATTGAAGAGGAAAATAACAAAATTTTAAAATAAAAACTTTTTTTGTACTTCCCTATAAAGTCACCCTTTCAAATTTTACTACAGTTATAAATTTGTATACTAATTTTAATAAACAGCGCGTAAATGAAACTACCAGAATTAATGTACACTAAAGTGCTTGACACGGAAACAAATCTTACCTGACACTGATAAAAACTTATTATAGCTTTCGGTTTCTATCCGGGAAATCGTCGAATTTTGTCTTGAAAATGAAAGAAAGGTAGGCCCCTTTGAATTGTTTAAAAACATGTCTATAAACTGAAAGTAGCCTTGAGTCATGATTCATGACTCATGAATGAGTAGCATGTCCACCATTAAAATCGATCTATAGAATTTTGTTTTCGAAGAAAATTTTTCTAATTGCGTGAACCGTCAGCGAAAAATAAATTTTCTACCAATTTCCAAAAATACTTGTAAAAGGTAGTGATTTTCACTCCAAAAACCTTCTTTGGTCAAATTACGATATTACTGCAAAAACATCAATTTTTCGAAAAAATATTCTCATCACTAAACGCGCCATAAATTCCGGATAAAACCCTACTTTTGAAAATTCGTCAGTAATTGGTCGATTTTAGCTCAAAAGTGGACATGCTACTTATGAGTCATGCGATTATAAATGTAATTAATATAGGATCCCCTGCTTGGTGTTGAAGTTGCAAATAATCCATATGTGTCAAATTATGCGAAGAATATTGCTGAATTAACAAGTTGCTGCGGTGGAAAACGAGGAGAGTAATTTTATCCTGACAGACCCTCCAAAAAAATCCGCAGAATAATTCCACTCTGCCCAAACTTAAAACATTATATCTCCTGAAGTCATATATTATCCTAATGCAATAAATCAAAGAAAATTATTATTTTATCAAGCGTTTTAAATGTCGAATTTGGTCAATTCAAATTGCCAAAATTATGAGTTAAATTTTTCAAAAATTATGGGTTCAAATTTGAAAAAAATTTCAAAATCGTGGTGTCAAATTTCAATCTGCAAAAATATTTAGAAATTATGGTGTCAAACTTTGTATTGAAAACAATTATTTCGAAGACTTATTTGAAAATTAAATTTTCACCGAAAAAATAGGCCAATAAATTGTTATTTCCGGACAAGGCCTGGCTTATTTCCAAATAAATTATGAAATATATTTGTGTTGTGCGAAAAAGAAATCAAACCTGTTTGTTTAATTTTTTAACGTCATAAAATTTCTCCCAGAGACCAAATTCGACAAAAATCAACAAACTTTGATAAAATAAATTTTAAATTTCTATTCCACCAATTTTTATTATTCTGATTTTTGTAACTAATCCATGAACATTATGAAAGCAAATTATGAAGTTTATGATTATACTATTAATGGCATTTTAGCTTTTTTTTCGTGAAAACTGATTGTTTTAACAGACAAACTAGTTAAGGGGGTAGTGAAGATCGATTTGAAAAAATCGTCTCATTTGAAAAATTATTATGTCAAATAATAAAGCTAAACTGTACCACCTAGTGTACTAAAGCAGTTTATATGCAAAGAATTCCCAGTCTGCATATCCATGTTATGTATAACACCAAAATCATACTGGAAAATCTGCGTATAGTTAGGGTGAGTAATAGGAAATGGGGGTTTTGGGGTCATATTCCAAAAAATCTGAAATTTAGGTTGAAAATAATTACAGCATGTCACATTTGTACTTGCGATCTTGGTTTTTTGCTCGAAACTCATTCACATCAATGATAATTTAAAAATGTTAAACACCTACGTGTTTATAAAATCAAACGTTTTGATTAGCGGACGTGAGCTAGAGCAAAAAACTAAGATCGCAAGCAAAAATGTGACATGCTGCATTTCGAATTTGAGGTCATTTAAAGGATAGTCAAATGAAACCGAAAATCTTCACCGAATTTTTTTATTTTCAACATTTCATAAAATGTAACCACAAAAGTCACCAAAGTGTTACGTACAGTTTTTTAATAAAGGTAAGTTAGCAAATAATAGAATCTAAATAAAAGCATTTTTATTGAACTTGACATGTGTGTCCCTAGGAATTGTACCCGACATATTTAAGGAACCACCTTAAGTAACCGAAAAGTGAAAAATTAAATAAAATGGAAAACTAAAGTGATGAATATATAAGATGGGCGCTGTTATTTTTGGGACAGTAAAGTTGTCACGTGGTCAGTTTAGTTTGCAAGAAGTTGGTTCAAGGAGTAGAAATTCGATTTTAAATTTTTTGGGATTATAAACGGTTCTTGGTCTTTTTTGTATATTTTTACATGTAACATAAAGTTACATTTTATATGCAGATTGAACTTACACAGATGAAACATGCCTTTCAAAATCTGAAACGACCAAAAAACTTGATTACCGAAATTTTAATTTTTGAGAAATATGACACCATAACTACAAATGAACTTTCTGGGTATTTTTTTTCAAAGTAATTTTATATTCATTTTTTGCTATAAAAACATAGCTAAAAATATATTAATATGGATATGAAAAATAATTTGCAACATGACTCAAAATTTAATATTATGGTGTCGGTTTACAAATACATTCATCATATTTATTTGTGAGTATTCTTACTTTTTTAATGTAAAAAATAATTAATAAAAAATAAAGGTGTCATATTTCAAAAATTGAAATAAAACCTCGGTCCGATTTGGCTAAACATCTAGGTAACTTGGCCGTTTGAAATTTCGCTTGAATACAAACCAATAATTCAAAGCATGTCAAAACACAATACAGAAATGCCAAATGAACAATCTAAATAACAAGTAAAGATGATAAAGCGGTAATAGATAAAAATCGATCTTTTATTTTTTTTTTCGACCACTCATATTATTGCACCATTAAAATTAACAAGGTTAGAGTGGTGCATCTTGCTGTTGTTGGAATGCATAAAATTTTCATGATTAATTATTGTATGGATGAACAATTTTTACTGGGGGAATTTTATAGTCAGGTGAGGTTCAAATTTGACAGAATTTTTCTAATAACGAAATGGTTCATTTGAACTTTATTAAACCCCCTTCAAATAAAAAAACTAGTGAAAAAATGATTATTTTTTGAACATCGAAGATAATTCTTCAGTCAGCTTTCTTACTCAGCGTCATAACTGTTACGTCAGAAAATATAGTGATCAATCAAATCACACGACTCGCAAACTGAGTTAAAAATCGTGTGATTTGATTGTCATCATCTTTTCTGACGTCAAAGTTATGACGCTGAGTAAGAAAGCTGGCCGAAGGACCATATTCGATATATATATATATATATTGTGTAGGTTAAATTTATGCATTATTCCTTTGGTGGGTCAGATGGTGTGGTTGCAGTGGGTGTTGTGGTGGCACTTGGACGGCCAAAGATTCCGCCAACTTTTTGCTCAAATGATTGAAACGATGGTGAAGACCTTAATTTATATTGTGAAATCGGCATTCTAGAAAAACTTAATTTTCATACAGGTTGAGTTTTAATTTTTGGACGGTTTTGGCAGGCCACATTTGAGAAAGTTGATTCATTTTGAATAATTCGAAAACCAAATGGAATAAGTTGATATATTTGAAACAATGCTTACACGTAAACGTACCAAAAATGATAACTATAAAGGAGCATTTTGTAACGTTTATATAGAAAGCACTGTTTTCAAAATACTGTAAAATGTGTCTAAGAGGACAAGCAAATTTTTGTTGTTTTGTCTACCTGAAAACGTGTCGTTTTGTCCATTTAAAAAATCACTAAAAATGCTCAAAAAATAGCGCTATAGAGCTGAAAATGCAAGCTTGTCCTCTTAGACACATTTGACAGTATAAGTAAAATCAATATAGATAAACATTGCGTCGCTGATTAAAACATGATTTTAGCTTTTAATGCCATTTTATTTTGATATTTTTCATAATAACAAGGTTTTATCTCAAATATGGCTAGCGAAAAGCCTAAAAAAATAAAAAGTCACCTTTTAATATTTGTTTTGGAAAACGGACCGATGAAGGTGATCAATTTTATTTGTGATACAATGATAAACCTCGAACCTAAGTGGCTTTTTAAATCCTGAATTATGTCAGACAATTGGTGGTTGAAAAACAGTTTTTAAAAAAATGAATGTACATTTTTAGCAGTTCTGGTCATCGACCCTTTTTTTTTTTTTTTTAATCTATGAACAATTAAATTGCCAGATTTATGTTGATTAATACAGGCGTGATTGTTTTCAACGCAATCGCCTACCCATTTTGCATAGACGGCTTTTGACTTCAATTAAAGTTTGGACAAGCCTTCATTGTGGTACCGATTTCAGTCGAACTACATCAGAAGTGAAAAATTATTTTGTATGTAGCTCAGGAAGGGTTTGCGGAGCAAAACTTGGCTGGGGTCTGTCTCATCGAGAAACCGGTATACCGGAAAAAACCGGTTAAAAACTAAAATGCCGGTTTCAGGAGATTTATAAAATCGGTACCACAATGAAGGCTTGTCCAAACTTTAATTGAAGTCAAAAGCCGTCATATCAAAAGGGGCACATATTACCTACAGTTCTCGAGCAACCGCCTTTTTGACAAGCCCGGGTAACCTTGCAGTGTATCGGTCAAAAATTATTCACTGGGTTTCTTGGATCGAATGAGCCGTTTTCGAGAACATTCGACCCGATTGATACAACTTTTTTCATCATTATTTAATTTTGCAGATAAGAGTCAGTTCTTACAAATTATGTTATTTGATCGTGTCAAAAAATTGAAATATAACTCCTTTAAAATTTTCTTTCGATTAACCGCAAAAAATCAATTTTGTGAATGCATGCATATTTCGGTTAGTAAGAAAAATTATACTAACCCTAAAATTATGATAAAATAAATCCGTATACTATTGATAACCTGATTTCGTGGTTATTACCTTATTCGTGTACTAAATTTCAAAATGTCATGAAAAATCAAATCTTTTTATCATAAGCTAGTGTCAAATATGGCTATTAGTACAAGCTCAGAACGAAGAAATAAATTAAAAACATTAACACACGCTACATCATTATGGTTATTAATTTTTGAAAAAATATTTATTCATACATTTTTAAGGGTGACGCTTTGTCCAAATATAGGCAAATACCTCTCGAAATAGCCAGAAATTCGCAGAATTTCAGTCGTTTTGGTCAAATATACGCAGTCCTAATAAACACATTTGACAATTTTTATTTTTTTGTCATTACCGAAATGGAAATGGCAAAAAAATTAAATTAGCTGGATTTTTTTTATGCCTATTTTTTTTGAAAATTTATCATGAACGTTACTTACTTCATTTCCGAAAATTTAGTAGAAACGGAAGATCCAAAAGCTGTGAATGCTTTACCAGTTGCATCCCCGACTTCGTTTAAGGTAGCCGTGGTTTTTTGAACTCTAAAATAAAAATTAATTTCCGATCCAGAATATTTCAGCATTCCGAGAGGGTCAAATTTCAAAATATATTACAGTAGATCAGGGTCAAAAAGGTTTTTTTCGTAATTTACGAAGCTGACTTTTTGAAAGTTTTCTTCTGTAAAATTAAGATGTTTAGAACAGTTCCAGACTCTTAGAGAGGTACCCATGAAATTATAGAAGAAATAGTAGGTGACCTTTAAAAGGGTCAGACACTGAACTTGAAATTGACCTTCTGAGACCTGGATAATTATACACGTCACCGCAACTTGTTAGGGTTCAAGATATTTTGTAAATGGTTAAATAAATGATTTTAATTTCAATGAGGTAACTTTTTTAGATTGCGCCCACCCCGGGAGACCGAATGAAACGAGATATCGATGAGGACTAAGAAAAATGTTTATATGTAGCGTGTCTACCAATCGACTTTTGGCCAAAATCATCTATTAAGGGTTGATTTTCTAAATATACTTGTTTGCTCGAAATTTTATGGTGCGTATTTCGCATTTTTGGTCAACATAGTGGTAAATTTTATTGTATATTTTTTAGGCTGAAATTTTGATAGCCATTGAATTCAAAAACCTATTTTTCGATATCATTTCCCGTTAGATCTCCAAGAGATAGAAGCCAATAAAAAGATACCTTGAGGTTTAATTTAAATTTTCTTTGGCAAACCAAATAACCTGCTGCTCCAATTTGAGTTTGTTGAATTATTTTGTTCAAAAACTACATGTTCATTCGAAAAGACATTTTTAATCTTTGTAATCCTTAATTTACAATGTATTTATAAAATCAAAAATACTAGTTTTTTAGGTCCAAGCTTGAGATTAACTTTAAACAAAAAATAAAACGTAAAATATTCATTCAAAATATTTAGGTTTTTTTAATATGAATTATCTAAAAAAGTTGATAAGAAAAAAATTTAAATTTTTTAATGCAATTTTTAAATAAAAAAATCTCATGCTAGACATACGGTATGTCATGACATACATGTCACATACCTTCACCAATTTTTACACCAAAATTTAAAGCATTTTAAAGAAATTTTTTCTATATTATCACCATGAATATTTTCACGCTGATTTGCCCGAATAATTACATTTGATTAAGCGCTACATACGTTTCCGACTTTCCAATAGTCTCAAAAGTAGATTTAATTTGTTGAAGTGGTCCAATTCCCAATTTTGTTCTCATTTCAGATGCCTGTTGCTGTTTAGACGCCAGAACCTGAAAATTAAAATAAATACCTGTCCGGATAAAGTAACTTTTTCTGAGCTGTTTGCTTTGGGAGCGATTGAATTATTTTTTTCTTTTTTTAATAAATGTATGACCAGAATATTTTTTCCAAATCTCGTCCAGGATTTTGGAAATGTTTTTGAAATTCTGGTTATATTTTTGAAAACACAAAAAATCAGATAGCAAAACAAACCAAAACGCACTTTTCTGTTCTTTCCCCTCGAATTTTTATGGTTTTTGAAATACCAAAAAAAGTATATATTGAAAACGCTTTTGATTTTACATTTTAGAATTCTAGATCTGCTAACTAAAAGAGACCTAGAAAACATTCATCAGAGAACAATGCGGATGATCATGGCCGATTTATGTTATACGTTGATATACATGTTAAAAAAAAGTGAAGCGGTATTATCTTCGCTAAAACTGAAAAACCTTTTCTATAATATGCTTGAAAATCATACTAAAAATTTGAATCAAAATATAAAATAGTAAATGAAACCAAACTTTTCGGTTGCCTTTATAACGAGAAAATCGACATGTTTTTTGTTCAAATTGTCCCAAAAATAAGTTCAAGATCTGGAAAATGGAGAAAAAAGTTTAATTTAAGTATGTATTAGATGCTCTGAAAATTAACAGAACTGAAAATAATTGATATAAAAGCAATCTTAGTTGGAAAACAACGGAGTCAATAAAACGCTACACGTTTTCGGCTTTTCAGTTTGCTGTAGCTTTTTTTTGAAAAATTAGAGAAATGGTAAAATCGCGATTTTGCAATTTTGAAGCACTTACAAATCGTAAAAGAAATACGCAATGGTTGAGAATCGCATTACAAGAAAAAAAACATAGAATGGGGACGATGAACCCACAGAAATTTTTTTTTTAAAGTCAGAAATAAAAATTCAAAATGGAGAATCAACGTTTTTTTCTAGTCGATAAACTTCTCAATTGAACAAAAAATTGTAGAGAAAATAAGGCTAATTAATACGATTGGTCATGTGTGACGGTGATCCTAGCGCTAGAGCTCTGAACTTTGGAACATTTTCCAGCGTGAGTACACGTCAAAATTGAAAGATACTTTGAAGGTCAAATACTTTTATGAAAATAAAATCTTAAAAAGTTATCACCACATTTAAGATGTCTTAAAAAAAGTGTACCACTTTTTGAGATTTTATTCTCATAAAAGTATATGCCCTTCAAGGTATCTTTCAATTTTGACATATAGACTATACGGTATAGTTTTATTCTGTCAAAAATTATATAAATTTGATGTGTAAAAGGTTGCGAAAAGTACAAAGTTCAGAGCTCTCTAGCGCTCAAACAATACATAGAATCACAGTTAGACCACTACAAAAATTATTATTACCTGTTTAAGAGTGTTAATTTCATCTTCTAATTTTGCTAATTCATCGTATAATTCCATATTTTCAACTTCTGGGAGAGGAGTTTGTTCTTCGGACATTTTATAAATTTTTATTTTTCACTCTGAAATAAATAAAAATTATGTAATTTGACCCCCTTTGTATAAGTTGAATATTATATTTAAAACAAATCGCCACCAACTTCAGAAATGATAAAAATAAGCTGTACAGAGTGAATTGGGAATTCAAACAAAATAAAATAGGGTCATTGCCATGGCCTTCTTTTGCGGGGGTTGATATAGTGAAATAGCGGATTTTTTGTTGAAATTTGACACCAATATTTCAAGATTTGTTTTTATTAGATTTTATTTAAAACATTTATCAATATGACTATGATCAGGCCACTTGGGGTTTCTCCATTATCAAGTTTGACATATTAACAAATTTTAAAACCACCAAAAGTTGGCAAAAAAAAGTTTCAAAAAATCAATTTTTATGATATATTGAATAATAAGTACTTTTTTCTTATCTGCTCTGAGAAAAGTTAAACTTTTTGTGTTATTAATTAGGACTTATTATGTAAACTTTTGAAACTTTGAAACTATTAGCTCTTTGCCGATACTTGTGGTCATTTTTTAAATTTAAAATGGTCATTTTTGTTTTAATTGGGTACGGTTTATTCCAGTGCAAAATTTTCGAAAAATTGAAGCTATTTTGTAACATTAAATATCCAGGAGCCTCACGTATGACCAATATTTGAAAAATTTGGTACAATTTGCATATAGGTGTCATATTTCAAGACAATATTTAACCGATATTTGACTATTAAACTTTTTTTTGTCTGTAGGAAACGAACTTTTCGCCATAGCTTTCATTCATAATGACAAAAATGTTGATCTAACCAGAAATGGACACGCGTTTTATAACCCCGCCACTGGACACACCGGTTTCTGGTAAATTAAATTAATAGGGAATTTTTAGTGATTTGAACCACTTGAGATACCTCTCAAAGAGCCACATAAAAAGAATACGTCGAGCACAAGAAATTTTTTTTTGATATTTTCTTCGAGGTACAGCAACCGCCGAGGATTTTTGTTGTGAACTTCTCTAGGAATTTCTAGTGGGTTAGGCCCTTAGAATGCATATTTCACACATAAAGGATGTTTTTTCGAAAAGATGATAAAAGTTAAACCTGAAAATTACAAAAAAAAATCGCGCCATCATGAGAATAATAAAATTTGATTCGGAATAATTTAGTTTTGATCAAGGACAATGTGGCACCAGCTTTAGATTCCTTATTATCCAAATTTTGAACATGCTTTAAAAAATATAAAATGGCACCAAGGAGCAAAAAATTAAGGCACCATTAAAGAGGTATAAAAATGTTGTCCTTATGAAGGATTTTGAGTCTTTCTTCCCGCATTTTGTATTTCAGATGAGATTATATTATATTGAAGTGCTCTTAAAAGGACGCGTTATAAAAATATTTTATTACGCGTCCTTTGAAAAGTCTTCACTGTAACACACTTGTGTATTACCTTGGTAATCCAAAAAAAATTAATAAGACGAAGATAAAATTAGGAATGTTTAATTCTAACAGATTTAGTTTTGACCGAATTTTAATATTTTCGACCTCAAATATTGAAACTGCTTTATGACTTTTTTTTTTGTTCAGTAGCGCAAAATTTGTCGTTATAACATACTTTCGACATAGTAAAAGATTTTTTTCTGAAAATCGAAAACTTGACAAACGCACCAAAAAACGTCTGCTTAGACGAACAGAGACAAATTTTGGTCTAAAAAGTCGAATAATGGAGCTAGAGAGCTGTTATTATAAGCCAAATTTTCAGCATGAACAGCCTACTGTCAAAATTTGAACTTTATAAAAACATATTTCGCAGAGTTTTACAATTAAAACTCGGACTCTGTCATATTCATCTTCCATAAGTGGAGTCAGTGGCCCCGGTTTGGAGTATTTTTAGGAAAGGCTAATATTAAGGAAAATTCAAGAAGGCAAGTTGTAGCAATTTTTTGTAGAATATTTTGCATCCTCCCTGTTTTCGCGGGGGACTTTCCCTTAACTTAAATGCCGCATATGGCTGATTCGCCAGGCTTTTTTTAACAAACATAACGGTCTTCAAAATTAGTATACTAATTTATATGCTTAAATCATGATTTAAAGATAAAAAGACAATATTATTATTGCGAAATTAAAAATGATATTAAAGTTAAATTAATATATATTTGAAAACACGGTATTTTCGAATTCGGAGAAGGCTGACCCAAAATTTAAATCTGGGAAGAAAAACCAAAACCCGACATTATAAATTCCAAAACCAATAGGATATTTTCAAAGATAGCGCGGTCAAACTTTTATTCATTTATTCGAAAACTTTCCTCTGTTCATAAATCTCTTAAATTTCGACGGCTGGTTTATATTTGTATCAGTGACCTTATAGATCTAGAAATAATCGACCAAGTAAAATTGATCTTTAAATATCGTTTGTAACTCTGAGGCTGCCACGGTTACTGATTATTAAATAAAAACACTTTTTTTCTTAAAATTTCACAAAACTGTCACGATAAGGGTGACAGAAGTGTCGACTTTGGCAGTTTGTTTTATATCTTCAATTCTGGCCGGTTAGTGATGAAACGTTTTCAAGTCTCAAGAATGTGTAGGTTTGAAATCCCAACAAAAGAGGGGCACCTCTTAAATGATTATAAACTGTAACCTCGTTTATAAGCTCAAAATTTTTTGAATAATAATTAGCAGTATTTAAGAGTGAATTTTTAAAAATTGTTGAATTCTTTGAAGATTGTTTTTTTTTTAATTTCAATTTACGAAAATTATATTTTTCCGAAATATTATTTTCAAAAAATGGTTTTTATGAAATTTTATTTTCGAAAAAATGGTTAATTTGAAATTTAATTTCCAAAATATTTATTTTTAAAATTTTACTTCTGAAAATTTTTGTAAATTTTATTTTCGAAGATTTTTTTTTGTAAATTTTATTATTGAAATTTTTTTTTGTAATTTTATTTCCAAAAATTGTATATTTTTAATTTTCCTAAATGATTTATAAATTAAAGCACAAGTGTAATAATTGTTTTCTTTGGACAAAATTGCCTCAATTTATAACTCACTTTTTTGATGATATTTACATAAGTAAGGTTAAGAACTTTAAATATGTTTTGGCTGAACAATTAATTTCGACCAGGAAGCCATTATTTAACTCGACGCCAAAAAAATAATAAATTGACTTTCGCTGAAAATACAATACAAAACCCGAAATTTAATTCGACCACAATTTTGGTCTCAAAGTTAAATTTAAGAATGTGATATTTGACACCAATTATTATGGTCGAAACATTGTATACCGAAAAATTAAAAGTTATCTTTTAGCGTCTCACTGTCAATCTTTTCTTATATGTTGAAAACTTCTGCCAAAGCAAAATTTTGTAAAAACTGTGTGAATCATAAAAATTAAGGTCTTATAAACGAAGGCACGGAGCATATAAATATATAAAATTAGAATCAAGTTAAATGAAAAAAGGGATCAGAAGAAAACGGTTCTATCGAACTGTCGGAAAGGTCGACCTTTAAAAGGTCATTTTGACTTTCTGACCTCACCGGTTCATCCGACTCATTTTTTGCCATTTCGGGAAAAAACGGGGGCGGGAAGTGGGATTCCTGATCGTGGGAATCGACCATGATCCCGTTTTTATGGCCAAAAAAGGGAGTTTTTTCTGGCCACTCTACAAGGACGCCGTCCTTATAAACAGAAATATCCCTCGTCGAATTATGGCTTAGTAAAGAAACATATTGTTCAAGGTAAAGTTCGGCTTCTCGAGGGGAGTCGGCATGAAATCGTTGCTCTGTTAAAACAGGGTGCGGACTGGGCGATTCCGCGGGCGCATATCGAGTAGTTGTGACGTGTCCAGAAAAAGCACCACACCCAGTGCCGATAAGTTTTATTTGAGATGTTTGGCGAGAAGAACCAAAATTTGATTCGATTCGAACTTCACGAACAACTTCGTGAGGACGAGGACGGATACAGAAAGGAACATTTACAGCAGCTAAAACAAATTGATTAGTTCATGTTTGATTCTATAAAAATTATTCGAAAATAAAATATCAAAAAAACATTTTTCGAAATTTTCGCACTTGCTTTAGCAATTTTCAAAAATTTCACTCTTCTTAATACCGCAAATTATTCTTTAGGATAGTCCCATTTATTATAAACGAGACTAGAGTTAAAAATAAGTAAAGCGCTTGAAAAGGACAATTTCAAAAATTTATGAGGTATCTGGACAACAATTATGAAAACAGGCTTGACACAAACGCTTAATTATTAAATTTTTCACGAAAAAAGGACGCCAAAAAAAGATCAAATTCTCAAAAAATATGGATTTTAGATTTTTATCCGAATTAATTATCAGCGTTTGGAAAAGCCATTTCACATTATAATTTATTTTTTCAATTTAAAATTGTTTTTTCGACGTTTCGCTTCATTGCATTTTCAAGAAATACGACATTAAATTTTTCGAGACAAAAACAGTTTTTTTTCTGAGAAATTCATTTATTTCTCACATTTTCAAAATTCAATAGAGCGAAACGTTAACTTTTAACTTGAAAAAATACTGTCGTGTGTGTATATAAAGACAAGCTTATTTTTGTCGTTTTGTCCATGTGAAAACGTGTCGAAACATCCATGTGAGACAGTAATAACCAAAAATTTCAGTTATGGATAAATTGAGAAAATTAATTTCAAATTAATAAATACTGTGGTTTCTGTCTATAAGGACACGTGAGATTTTCCCAAATTGTCCTTAGCAAATATTTGAAAATGTACCCTATGTATTTTCCAAAAGTTGTCGTTATAGAGGGACGGACCAAAATCTAAAGTGTCGGTTTGGGCCATATTTTCCTCAAATTGTCCTTATAGAGGGTGTCCTGATAGACAGAAACCACTCCTTTAAAAATTATTTCTTAATATAACAATTAAATCTGTTTATCTTAATTATCAAAATTGAATGACTTCTTTGCGTCGTTAGTTACATAAGAACTGTATTATGAATCATACTTTATGACACAGAGTGAACTTCAAATTCTAAAATAAAATTTCAAAACTGCCAAGTTGGCATGCGCCTACGCATTCAAAGTTCTATTATGTAATATTTATTAAAAAATGACCTAAGAAAATATTTTTACATATTAGAAACTGTAATACAAACACCAAAGAATATTCTGATAACAAAATTGAACGATTAATTTTTCTCTAAATAAATTTTCCTCAAATTTCATAAATCTAATTCAAATAATCACTAAAGTGTAATATGCTGAATAATATCAAAAATATCATATTCCGAGATGAATCATTTCATTCATAATTCTATCAATTTATATGTAGCTGAATTGGCAATTTATCATTCGTTATAAATAGTTCAATTTAGACTGTTACCCTTCTCATCTAAAACGGAAATTGAGATATTTAATGAAAAAAATATCCATTCTCTTTTTTTTCTCCAAAAATAAAATATAATTATTTTTCAATCTAAAAATTATTTTTGTTCAAGGTTTCACTTTATTACATTTTGAAGAGTCAGAAATAAATGTATTTCTGAGAAAATAATTTATGGATCGAAAAGTAATTTGACAAATCGGGCTTTAGCATTCCCAAAATCTAAAGCCCGATTTGTCAAATTACTTTTCGATCCAAGAATGTATTTTCTGCATATATTCATTTATTTCAGTGTCTTGGAAATTGAATAAACCGAACCTTTGAATACAAACAATTTTTAAATTGAAAAAATAATTAATTTTAATGTCTAAAAATAACCAAAAAGTATCCCACCGAAAAATGGATTTACTAATGTTTTTTTCAGATTTTGTATAAAGACCCTTTAGTGTTATTGATGCAATATTAATATTGCATCAAGACTTCTGCTTTAGTCTCATTTATATAAAGAAATATAGCCACATAAATTAGTATATCTTAAACAGTATGTGTTTTTTTGAGGTGGAACAGAATCTCAAGTGTCCGGGAGAATCGTCTATAATTTAGGGAGAATTCTCCCGAATTGTTTACTTTTTGTTCCCACGAAAAAAACACATACTGTATAATTATTTATATAATATATAATACGGTATAATTTATACCGCCTGAGTTTTAAGTGGCGTGTACAAAATCCGATATAGTCGCTTTCAGAGCCGTCATATGCTTTACCTTCCGAATTGAAAAAATAGAGAATTTCAAATGGGATGCTATGAAACTATTCTCTGGGAAATAGAACGTTTTACTGTTGGTTTCCACACCATCTGAAACTCACGCGGTAAATAATTTTTAATGACTTTCAAAAACGAAAAAACGCGAGTGAAATTTATAGGCAAAATTTTTGTTTTTAATTCTTGATATTTAACGTTAAAAATACAGATTTTTACGTTAAATTACTGGTTTATGTCTTCCTCAACGCTCTTTAATTTCAAAATTTCAAAACACATTTTTTAAATAAACGAGCGTTGAGAAAGACATAAACCAGTAATTTAAAGTAAAAATCAGTATTTTTAACAGTAAAATATCAAAAATTAATAAATAAATGGGTAATTTTACACTAGTGAGCCAATCTCGACTGAGAACCGCTGGGAAAAAAAGTTTCGATGTCCCAAACTTTCGCCTACGCATTTTTTGATAAGATATAATGTATTTACGAGCTTCAATTTAAGAGATGTTTAGCAAAAACGGTTTGCCATTCCTACCTTGAACAATAATGACGATTTAGATTTCACCGTAAACACACGTTTTTTAATTATTGAAAATTATCACTATATTTACACGTATACGAATATACGTTTCCCATTTTCTGCAAGTCTATCACAAAGCTTCGTCATTTCATCTGGAGTTTTTTCTCTGATTTCACAAAAAAACTACTGACTGTATTTCGGCGTTTTAAATACACCGTAAATAATTCAAAAACTTAATTAATTGAACATTTTAATCAACATTTTTTCCTTTTTTTTTACGCTTCTGTGGCAAGATTTTTTGCTTGTTAATGGCTAATCTCGCTCTGTGTGTTCACAAAATCGATTTCAGAGTCATTTGTGAAAAAGCGCTAATGATAGTCATGCATAATATACTATTTTTGCACTTTTGTTTTTTTGGTACAATGTGTAAAATCATTTTGAAAAGGCAGATCAATACATTTGATTACTTTCTGCTGAAAAAGTCAGAGGCTTTTTAAATATTCAAAAAATAAAAAAGAAAGAAATACTACATAGCTATGCATAGTACACTATGCATAGTACAGTATGAAATATATAGAAAAATAACAAAAAATAGAAAGGTAGTATGAGAAAAAGTCAGTTTTTAAATTTCGATCTGTTCAAAATTTCGTATACATTTTGTAAAAATTCAATTTTTGATTTTAAAAGTTTTATACCGATTTTTTTTCAAATAAAATCAGGAAACTGATTAAGGGGGTGGTCGTCGCAAATTTTATTTTTTCAAACGTCTAGGCCAAAATTAAACATGGGAATTTCTGAATCGAAAAAAAAATTTCAGCTTACATCAGTGAGATGTCACATCACTCATATAATATTTCAAATTATATTTTTAGTCAAAAATAGAAAAATGTTCACAGCCTTGGTCTGATTATAGATTTGTCTGAATTTTTGAGAATGCTCTTTATTTAAGTTTCCGAAGAAACGCTCGGAAGCAGAATTTTAAATTTTTGCGTAGGTAGCGGTACATCGTATTTTGACTACAAGTGGTGGCAAATCGAATTTTTAGTTTTGGTATGCTGGGCTATAGCATCACCTGTGGTCAAAATTTGATTGCGCATCATTTACGTTGTACTGAATCATGAAATATCATGAACACGATTTTGGCTATTTAGCGCCACCTACGTGAAAAACAACAAAATAAAATTTGACACCACTTACAATTGTATAATTAAAAAGTGGTGTCAAATTTAAGTTCAAAAATAAATTCGTAGTCCCAGATATGTTGGGAAAAATTTCATTATTTTTCAGAATATCACTGTCCATCAAACTTGAAATTTGAAGTCAATGAAAGAATAACTTCAGAGTGACTTACCTAGAATAGGATTATGAAAATTTGAATCTTGAATATTTGTATCATCTAGAGCACAATCATCTCTACGTTGAGTCCTATCATGATTATTTTTTCGTTTTACTGGTTCTTTTGATCTAATCTGTGATTGGCTGAAATTATTGACCAAATGCACCATCGGCGAAGGGTCAAGACATAGCGGTTCATTTGTCCCAAGAGCCAAACACGCGTCTAATACCAAACGGTCCCGAACAGACCAGCGGTAAATCTGACGCGTCTCAGAAAGGATTTGGCTCGACTCTATTTCAGGGGTCAAATTTGAGATTAAAATAATTCATTATTAAAAAATGAGGTTTTCGTGTTCCATGAACAATTTTACATCAAATGAGCTATAAATAGGGTTCGGACCGGGAGAACCAGGGTTTAAAGAAAAACCGATAGTTATATGAAAGAACTCCTAGGGTGAATCAGTGGTAAAAACATGTTCCACATAACAAAAAATTGATATTGAAGTTATAAGGAAATCACTTACAGTGAAAAGATACANCCAAATTATCCAATTTAGGCTGTCACCTAAGTCGACCAAAACGGAAACAGAGACATATGAGAAAAAATAAAGATAGCCAATATGGATAATTTTTGATTTTAATTTAACAATTATTTAAAAAAATTTTGGCGAAAATTTCGGATGACTAATTCTGGTTCAAATTTTTGACTATTTGATCATTGAAATATCTAGTTTTCACATTTTGGACGCATTAGGGGTAGACTTTCGAGTTGGATATATCAAATTTTTTCTTCTTTGTAAGGTAAAGTATCATATGAAAATATTTTTTTTTAATAATTTCGACATTTTTTTCGAGCCTCTTCGATAGGTGACAGTCTAATCCGATTACAATCAAATCAAATTTGAGCACGATTGAGATAAGGTACCTAAAGGTTATAAATTTTCCCGACTATATTGTGTCCTTGACCAAATTTGATCCCTGCGCTAAATGTGTAGATGCGGGTTCAAGCGGAATCACCCTTAAAGATAGCACAGATCCCGCTTCATTTCGCTCAACAATAGCTAGATCTACAGTGCCTGCCCTAAATATAAGCTTGTCCAAATCGAGCCAATCAGCAAGTGCGTCCGGAATACGCCCACGCTCAATATTTTCTAGAATGTCTCGGTTCGAATAAGGAATAAGTGATGAACGTTGCTTAGACTCCCCGAGGATCATCTGGTAGGCAGAAGGGAAAAGATGGAGCTGGAGGCACCCTGGAGGAATTCTTAATCAAATCTTTATCACCAGATTATTTTGTAATTTGACACCATAGAAGATAAGGTGACTGTTGAGGTCATACAATATGACTCAAATTACAAGTTTACTTATGATATTTTGTGGTCAAAAAAATCTTGAAAAAGAAGCATTTTTAAACAACTTGAAAATAGAAAGAGTCAAATTGTTTTTGACAAATTACAAAATCAAAAAAGGTCCATTTCTTATGCAAATTAATTATGCTAAAAATATAGTGCTAGCGATGCTTTTATGCCAAATTTTCGATTTTTTCAAAAAGTCAAAAGTTTGAAATTTTCTAAGAATGACATAGGCGGGTATAGTTAGGCAAATTATGTATTTTACAATCTTGGACATTCCGGTTCTAAAATAAGGAGCTTGAGGCCCCCTGGAGGAATTCTTAATGCAATTTTTATCAACATATTATTTTGTAATTTGACACCATAGAAGATAAGGCATAAAATATGACTCAAATTACAATTTTACGCGTGGAATTTAGTAAAAAAAATTTTGGCAAATAAAAGATCCTGAAGGAGTCATTTTTCTCTAATTTCAAATAAATGAAATTGTCTTTGGCAAATTACATAATCAATGATGAGTTATTTTTTTCCATTCAAAATTATGATGAATTTTTTGCAGAGATGAAAATTCACGATGTTTGCTATTAAATAAATAGCTAATTAATTATGAATTCAGGAATTTTTCGCAGTCCTACAAACTTTTGAGAGAATTTAAAATTCACATTCGTCAAATTGACATTTATGGTTTAAACATTTTTAATTTTTTTTCGGTAATTTAAGTTCAAATTTTTAAGGTACAGTTACTGTACTACAGTAGGGTAATTTTGGAAAAAATCAAGCTGATAATTGGTTAAAACAATTTTTAAATAGCTCCAGTTTTCAAATAGCTCTTTTGGGCGATTTGTGATATAACTTATATCATATAAGTTATATACCGAATAACAGAATGTACAAACTCAAGAAGAATTATACTTGAGTTTTCAGCTGATTTGAAAATAAAAAAAGTTTGAACCCACCAAAATTACATCCGGTTTATATTCGGTTAACCGGACAGGTCGAATTGAATAAAGAAAATTATCTGCATTGAGTTTTTTTAGTTTGCAGCTTGCAGTTGAAAGAAAAAAATCAGAATCTTTTGATACCTGATACTTTTTTATATATTTCAAATTATTTTTTTACTTTTTTTCTAATACGGTGGTCTTTCTAGGTCATGTTTTGACTGATTGATTCACTTTTGTTTTATTTATGAACAAAACTTGAGTTGGATATAAGGATTCTAGCGCTGTTTCCATTGTGTTAATCTATACCCATTTTACGATGAACCATTCACAGACTGGACACTGAACATAGAAAAAGATTAACTTTTTCATCATAGGCCCTCCAAGTATAGAGAATTTTTTAGTGGCTATGTTTGTGTTCCATTTGTATCAATAAGAACTTAAAGAATATAGTCTAATACTAAAATAAAGAAAAGTATAATACGAATTTGGCTTCGTTTTTTACAAAAACCTTATTGGGTATAATTTCTATGAGGGGGTCAATTTCAAAAATGTATTTACTGTGATTTCTCCAAGCGGTTATACTATGATACCGCCTTAATTTAAGTGGCCCTTACCCCTTCATTTTGTGTGCGTACCGTTTGAGGGAATTTTTGGAATCTTCCTCTGAATATAATTATTTGTCTTCATTGCCCGATCAAGAACCGGATTTATAATTGAGGATAATATTGCATGATTGAAAATTTTGTAGATACAGCAGGTAAACTCGAAAATGTTTTCTGGTAATGCTACTTTGAAGCGATTTTCCTAAAAACTGAACTTGGATCGAAACGTTTTTTTTGCAATAAATTTTGGATTTGTATATGTTTCATTTTGAGAAATCTGGTACTGAATCTCAGTAAATACAGGTAGTGACTTTTTTTACTTTGCCGAAGTTAGAAATTGTCCTTTAGCTTATTACGTTGCACATTAAAAAACGGTAACTAGGTCGTTGTTATATGAAACGCCAAGCTATAGCCGATGTCAAGGGTGAAAAAAATCCACCTAGTACTACTTTTTCTGCGTAATTACGTTAAGAGAACATTTTCACTTCGCAAGTAAAAAAAGTACATACTAGTAAAGTTTTGTAATTTGACCCATAATCATAATTTTGTGTCCTTAGGAAATATGACCCCAGAGACAACAGCATGTTCACATTTTTTCTTCCGTTTCCATTTTTGCATAATTCACTATCTGCTCATCAAACCGTTTTTATTTCTGGCAAACGCGTAGGTGCTTTGCCAAATTAAACGTTTCATTGGCGGTTGTGTGATATTATGCAGAAATGTGACATGCTGTTTCTCTGAAAAATAATCTAAGATGGACCTCATGTCGATATTTTTTTGAAACAAGTTCAAATACTTTAAATTTTCTCTATGTTCACATGAAAGTAACAAAATTAAAGATATAAAGCAATTTTTTGATCAGTCTAAATCCGATTTTTGTCACTCGCAGTCGCGAGTCGGAATCCAGCTCCAAAAATTTGTTTTTATCATCTCCAATCCTCCTTCTTCAGGAGTCGGCAATCTTTCTTGACTTCTGTTTTTCTTCTGGGGGCATCTCACTCAGATTCAGAATCAGATTTTGCGTCTCTTCCCACGTCGGTTAACTTCACCGTCTTCAGGCCTCTGTTTTTAGCTTGCGTCATCGGGAGTCTTTATACACTCCGCGGCAGAACATCTGAAAATATGTAATGATAAAGATTCGGTAACCGGACTTAAAGGACAGATGAGAAATCGTTCTACTTGTCTTATTGATTAAAAACAACGCTTGTCAGCCTTTTTATAGTAGAAAAAAATGGCTAGATACTAAAAAATAAAGTCGAAATTGGATATTTTTTAAAATTTCTTGAATGTGTGAAAATTTTCATAGTTTATGAATATTCGTCATTACATAGAAAAAAATCGAATATTTTCAATTTCTGAAAAATAAGTATTTTGAAAATCTTTGATTTTTTTTGAAAATTAGGATTTTGTAAGAAACGTTTTTCTGTCGTGTCTGTCTTTATTACAGCTTAAGCGGAATGTGTAAACTCAATAATTCTAATTTAAAGTTATTATAATTGCATTTCGCGCGGGCTATTTGTTTCTGAAAACAGGGGGCTTCTTATATAGACATACTGTATCTTAAGCAGTCACATTATTTCGAATTATAGAAATAATAGTGTAGAGTTCCGAAATCTAGGGGATGAATATATAATTGCCAAACGGGAAAAAATATTATGAAAAATATTTTTTGGTTTAGTCACGTGATCAAAATATGAGCGCATTTTTCGTTTTTTTTCAGTCATTATTAAATATAAAACAGATCCAAATCGGTAAGTTTTGAGTCACGTTCACTAATAAGAAATTAGATCACACTTTTGGGAAAAAAAATTAAAAAATATGATTTTTGGCTTCCCCAAACCTCGATTTTCGAAAAAAACGTAAATGTGAGAAATAAAGGGATGCCCGTTGATCCGACTTATAATTATTTCTATTATCAAATTTAACCGCTCGTGAACTCTAGTAGTACCAGATTTATGGTACATTACATTCAGATGATGGTGTCATATTGACACTTATTTTGTGAATTCGAAATTTTCTGAGTATTTTTCTAACTAAAAAAAAAAATTTTTGTGAAAATTTTTGCAGCCTTTTAAGGACAATTAAAAAAAAAACCAGTACTGCTATATGTGACTAATAATGGGAAAACGGCTGTAATATTAACGAAAATTAACGACAAATAGTGTTAAATTATCGTTAAAATTATTACTGGCCCTTTTTTTCCCTTGAACTTTAAAAATCCTAATTTAGACACTTAAACCTAAAAAACATGTATGTCTTTCTATAGGACACGCGAATAACTTTCATAAAGCATTTGAATTTCATTTTCTCTTCACAACTTACTGTCGTCTGAAGAATTCTCATGCTTCTTCGTCTGAGCCATCATCTTCGGACCGTATGCTGCCAGGCCTAAAAACAGATAACATTTATTATTCTATTATGTACTAACCTTAATAAACCTTCAAATTATTCTGGCCGATCGTATGTAGCGGGATATTTATTCGACCCCACTGATATCCGATGTTAAATAAATACCCGCTCATTGAGTATCTTATATCATCATAATGATTATATGCTTAGGGTGGGCATACCTACAAACTAAATCCCTGAATGAAATCTTTGCGTTCCGATGATCGCACCATAAAAGATTGCCGCACAAAATGAGTCATATAACAACACTCATTCTCAGCACTTTTCCTTGATTTGTAGCCTAATAAATCTAATTTTTACGGTTTTGTATGATAACGGCGGTAATACCAAAATAAATTTGCTATATAGCTGTATATTGATACTCGTATGTTATATATACGGCCGTCACTTCACAAAAAAATGTTGCTATATTATGAAGTATATAAACATAATATACACATGTTTTTGTGAGTGCGGCCGTTATCATAATAATATCAAAATATTAAGTTTATTTAGACACTCACACATCAAGCTATTGCTGAAATAAGTGGTTTTTAAGCGGTTGAATTTTTCATGTATAGTTTTGAAGTGACCAAAAAAGAAAAAGGCAATTCTCCCTCCTTCGTCTTTTGATGACCTAGAACTAGTCCAGCTAAAGCCATATAAAAATCTGAGGAACTCAACGCAGTAACATCAACTTTTGTTTCAGAATCGTTTAAAAAAGATTCGTTGTTTCGGCTAGCAATTTATTTCCAAAAACATCAGATCATTTCAGCCTGATTTCGATTTTCGCATAACGGAGGAATCTGTGCACTTCTTTGCAAATGTCCGATTAACATTTAAAACGGTATTTTCACTGGGTCAAATCGGATGTTTATTTTCTTCTCGTAGTTTCGTCTCGTTTCCGGTATTTTATCATTTTTTATTTTAAACATTTTTGTAGCCCATCCCTTTTGTCCCAATAGCAATTTTGAGGAACAATATAATTTGATCAAGCTTGATTTTTTTGAATTATAATGTTCCGTAGAACACCCTAAAAGTAAATCATAAAATGTTATAATATAAATACCTGTTTACGCATCTTCTTTGCGCTTGAATATTCATTCCTCATCCATTTTTCCTATGTTTCAACGCGGAGAATGTATTTGAATGTTGAGTTTTTTGGTGATCAACGACTAAAAAAAAGAAAAATACACGAAGTCTAGTTTTGGTCTAGGTTTAGAAGAGTTTTGGACCAAAATCAAGAAAAATATAAGGCAGAATTAAAAAGAATAATCAAAAAAATGGAGAATTCACGTTTGTTACGTTTCATGTTGAACATTGGTCAATTTTCATGGAGGTCAAAAGGTCCCTTAAGGGGGTACTGTCGCTATGAGCCTTAGGGGCAATATAAATGCTGCCAACATGACCCGGTATAAAACGTCCTACCGGACCAAATATCAAAACATGGTTTTGAAATTTTCTGCGTTTTTTCACAAATGACTTCAAATAACGTTTGCTTTAATTACCCACTAAAACTTCAAATTCACTTGACGTAAGCAAATTTCTGATAAGTCTTCAGTCAGCTTTCTTTGAGCCTATGCTTACAAAAAAATGAAGCACTTTTTTTTTTCGACAAATTTTCTCGGGTCTTAAAAAATGCATATTTCGAGTTTATGGTCGAATCCAAAAAAATGTCCGAGTTTATTATTGTATTTGTAGACAGATTAAAAAATGAATCAATTGAAAAATAATCCTGGAGGGAATGTTGTTCGACGGATAATCCAAAAACGGGGTTTCTGCATATTCTAGAAAAATAGGAGCTGAAGTTAATAGCGAAAAAATTTTGAGCGAGATTAAGTTGGCCAACACTTTACAAGTTGATGTCAAAATTTAGATAATTTCGACATAAATACGTGGGAGGAGATAGTTCTTAACCATTTTGGCTTGGTCCTTGTGTGCGCTTATGTGTGCAACAAAGTTTGCCATATTTCTCAACATTCGCAAGCTAACTTACGCTAGATTCCCGCCAAGCTTGGCTAGAGTCTAAAACTGGCTAATTCAATCATATCTAGAGGGGTCAGTACGAAAGTAGATTTTCTTAAAAGTCTCCCTACTAAGTCGCAAAAAAATAGAATGAGCTGGTCTTGAAGACTTTTCGGATCACTGGTTGCTCAGCTAGGTTGGCGTTAGAAGTGCGAAATTATAGCATGTTATAACTGCTCGAGCTAACCTGCACGCCAAATTACTCAATTATTTATCGTTGTGACAGAATTTAGTGAATCTAGAGACAAAGCGAAAAAAAAAATTTGTATCTGTACAAGTAGATAACCTGAAAAAACTGAAAAAAAACATATTTTTTAATTTTTCAAATGCACTGGCTGTTGAACTTGAATCAAATAGTGGTTGCCCATCAAATTTTCCAGAACTAAACCTAGTGTTGGCGACAAAGATAATATCTAAAAGATAGATTATTTTCTAAATTATTTTATTTGAAATGGAGAAAAAAAATCTTTACAAAAAATTTTCTCAAGAAAAAAGTCATTAATTTAAGTGTTATAAAGTTATGATTATACCTCCTTATACTCAAATTTTCTCAGGATTTTCAAAAAAAAATCTGTTTAAGTTCTAGAATCCTCCAATGGCTCAATAAACCTCATTTTGACAATCATAGCTATCCTTTAATTCTAGATGTATAAGGCAAGTACAACTATTAGATATCCTAAAAATTCAAACATTGTTTCTTTGAATCGTGAAGAAAATTTGTGAAGTAAATCATCACATGGTAATAAATTAAATGACTCTTTCTTGATTTTGTCCCACATTCGAAAATAAAATAATTCTAGCAAATATTATTTAGAATATTTTTGGCTCGACAAACACTAGTTTAGGTTCTGGAAAATTGATGAACATTTATTGATCTCAAGTCCACTACCGCCAAGCTGGAGCATTGAAAAACTAAAAAATATTTTTTTTCAGTTTTTTCAGGTATCTTACTGACCAGATGCCAAAAAGTTTTTCGCTTTGCCATTACCTAGATTCATAAATCCTAGTCACAACGTATAATAATTACTATGGCGGGCTTGCCAGGTAGCCTGGATGACAGTTATAACATCCCTATATATTGGCACGTCAAGCACTAGTGAGCAAACCATTTATGAAAAGTCTAAGACCAAGCTCATTCATAGTTTTTGGCCGAATTAGTGGGGAATAATTTTAAGAAAATCATTTGCGTAACTACCCCCTAAGCCGCTAGTGGCAATATTTACTCGAAAAATTCAATTCCACGGACCAGTACGTGCCCTAAACTGGAAAGAAAAAACGTTAGACACGTAAACCAAATACTTTTACTCTAAAATTTTCATTCTGTTAACCATTTTTTTTTTAATTACTTACCAAAAATTTAATATACACATTCAGATTTTTATAAGAATATATCTAAAATTTTTAGAAAATGATACTCGCTTGCACTTATGATCATTAAATAAATATATTGAAATTGGCTCGTTTGTCCTTATAGCGAACTGTTTTCAAAATTACGTGGCTTGGCAAATGTGGCTGGTTGGTAGTTTATATGACTACACTACGACAAGTTATACATGTTTATGTACCAGTTTTTAATTATGACAAATTTATCTTGAACAAAAATTCGTAATTAGGGTGCGCAACCGAAGGCCCTAACGGCCAAACACGAATTTGTAGCGTAATCTTGCAAATCAGACAATGCTTAAGCTCACAAACCACCTTATAAAGATCTTTATTTAAACTTCAATTCGCACTTGCGAGTATTTTGACTAACCTTAACTTGTTTGAATAATCGACACGTGTTCAATGTCATTATAGAAACCCTCATTTGTCATAGCAAAAAGAAATTTTACCTCGTAACCTGTTGAGGCTTTATTTAACATTTCCAGTTGTATTCTTTTGTTAACCTATAATCAGAAGCCAACTTCTCATCGTCATAGTTGCCACTAGTGCTTGTTCACGATCTCTGTTTTCACCGTGTGTCCGTTGAAATGATTAAGATTTAAAATGTTTATGTCTCTAGAGCTACGAGAACTTTTTAGTAGCCAAAATATCAGAATGATTCAGTAAGTTTGATCCGACTCTACTTTTGTGTTATGAAGTTTTTGGCCAATATCAACTCCGCCACGAAATCTTTGAATTTAAAACACGTTAGGTGTCACAATTAAATGTCGATAGACCAAATCATCGGTGTCGAGCAGGCTTTAGCAAAAGTTTAAGTGGGAGCAAATGTGACAACTGAGAAATTCCATCCCTCTGTAAAATTTTTGATAAAGAAGAATACTGGTGTATTTTGTCGTAAGGGACTGTTTTGAAGATTTCAAAAACGTCGCTTAGACTACATAAAAGACGTCCGCATGCTAGACTACAGTAGACAAATTGTATAATAAATTACGCAAAGTCGATAGATTTTTTTTGGATCTGAAATTAAAACAGGAACAATTATCAGATATTCGGATAAAAACATGTACTTTCATGATTCCAAGAAGAAAAATTTGCGGAGTTGTCAAATTATTATTTCGCAATTTTGGTCTTTTTTGAAGGCACTTTTCTATCATATCGGAATGTTTGTCTTTACATTATAGAAAAAGGGAGAAATGTCCTAGTAGCACTTATTTCTAGAAACGTCATATCTACCGGTAAGAAGTAGGCGAGAATTGTCGTTATCGTTCATCTACCATACCTCGATATTGCCTGACATATAGCATTGATTTTGGCGTACAATACCTTTGTGCAAGATAGTACCGAATATACTAAAAATAATTTTAATAATAGACAAAATTAATTAAAAAAAGTAGAACATTCAAAATTAATAAAGAAATAATTGAACCTAATAAAATCACGAATATATTTTTATAGATAAAAAGAAAAATAATCAATAACCCAAATAATTGAATAAAAAATTATTAATAAAGAATTAATTAATTGAAAATAAAAAAATTGAAACCTGAATCGAAAATTAAAAAAATAAAATTTAATACATGCAAATTAAATAAAAAGCGATTTTAATATAAAAAAAGTAATAAAACATAATTGATAACACGATAATATGAATAAATAAAACATTCGACATTAATTGAGATAATAAAATAATTAAATCTGAATAATAAAAATAGATATGAAAAATACATTAGAACTTAAGTCTTGTCTTTAATCTGTTTTTACTAATAATAAAACATTTATCGTCGGAATCAGAATTAAAAACGAACAAGAGACAAACCGTGAAGAGTTTATGGGGTCCTCAAAAGAGGGACGAGAAACACGGCGATTATGTACACGCTGTAGTACATATCGGCCTTTGTCCGTTATTCGGCCGTTGTGCGTAATCGCCGTTCTAACGGTACAACCCCCTCAAAAACCTACACAAACATGTAAATTTAGGAATTTGTAGGGCAAAAATGAAAAGAGGTATCTGGCTTGACATTTATATTGGAATTGTAAAATTGCTGACAAACTCACTAAAAAATGAAAGTTACCGTTTTATGTTTTTTTCTTGTGTATTTGAAATAAAACATTCGAATTTTTGTGCTGACACATTGGTTTTATAGTGCTGTAAGTTGTAACCTGTGCGCATGGATTTTCCACATTTCGAAGGTCGGGAAAGCAGGTGGGATAGTCTCACATGGCCGTGACTCTTTTTTGGAATAATTGTCCACGACTGGAAAGTTGAGGCATCTTTGAATTTTTTTCGATGGCTTTGATCCTGTTGTCCTGTCGTTATGAAATTCTTCTCCTTGAATGTTCTTCGAACCGCGCACCAATTGGATCAGTAGGTCTTTTCTTTAGACAACCATACTGGTTTGAAATCTTGAGAAATATATTTCTGAATCCGATTGTGTTCAAGAAGTAGAAAAATGCAATTGAACTGAAAATCTTAAAGAAGGCTTCAAATTATGAAAATAAATGTTAGTGTAAAATTTGACCCCCAATAAAGTCATCTTGAATTTATGACCTTCGATCTTATAAACATAAACATTGCAATAAAAAAATTGTGAAAAAAATTGAAATGTGACTTCAAAAGACAATTTTAATTTTTAATTGATAATTCCATAAAAATTAAAAGAATTTGAAATTGAAATTAAGATTGTCTATCCGTGAAACTAGGTACCTTTTTTTTACATGGTAATTTTGTATCAGATGTACAACATGAATTTGTGTATGGAAAACTTTTTGTTTTTGGTGTCAAGCAGTTTACCGGGTAACATAGTTTCTAAAATTAACGTTTTTTTAGGTAAGAAGAATTTTCGAATAAATGTTAGTGTTTTTCGGAATAAGCGACAAAATTTAAAGATTCACCGTCTCGTTGATCTTTGCCACATAGAGACCGATTATTCCCAAGAAGAAATGAAATTGGTTAAAATAGGCGAATAAAAGATGGGGGTATCGGCCGAAAAGGCGTTCTACGATACCCCCAAAAAGAATTGTGCCTATTGGATGCGAACTCCTAACCTCGATTAAAAATGCAATTACCGTGAACCGGTGCGCTGTTGGCAAAAACAAAAATTCCATCTCACAAATTTACTGGCTTAACAGATACCAGACGGACCGTTTGTCCTATATCTTGTATGGCTCCGAGAAAAAAGCTAACTTATTATGCTGACAAGGGTGGTTCCTTTTAAAAAAGCTACAGTAGCGTGTATTAAACGGACAGGTTTAAGAGGGTTTGGGGTAAACGTCCTCAACGGCGTTTAAGGATGTTGGGGACGAAATTGAGATTTCTCAGAAATTTTTGATGCATCCATTTTGTAGAGGAATTTTCCACTGAAGTTTTTTAAGCTAGGTTTTTTCTGAATTTTGGTTTCAANTACTAAAGGAGTCATTTTTCTCTAATTTCAAATAAATGAAATTGTCTTTGGCAAATTACATAATCAATGATGAGTTATTTTTTTCCATTCAAAATTATGATGAATTTTTTGCAGAGATGAAAATTCACGATGTTTGCTATTAAATAAATAGCTAATTAATTATGAATTCAGGAATTTTTCGCAGTCCTACAAACTTTTGAGAGAATTTAAAATTCACATTCGTCAAATTGACATTTATGGTTTAAACATTTTTAATTTTTTTTCGGTAATTTAAGTTCAAATTTTTAAGGTACAGTTACTGTACTACAGTAGGGTAATTTTGGAAAAAATCAAGCTGATAATTGGTTAAAACAATTTTTAAATAGCTCCAGTTTTCAAATAGCTCTTTTGGGCGATTTGTGATATAACTTATATCATATAAGTTATATACCGAATAACAGAATGTACAAACTCAAGAAGAATTATACTTGAGTTTTCAGCTGATTTGAAAATAAAAAAAGTTTGAACCCACCAAAATTACATCCGGTTTATATTCGGTTAACCGGACAGGTCGAATTGAATAAAGAAAATTATCTGCATTGAGTTTTTTTAGTTTGCAGTTGAAAGTAAAAAAATCATAATCTTTTGATACAACGTTTTTTTATATATTTCAAATTATTTTTTTACCTTGGTTCAATACGGGGTCTTTTAGGTAGTTTTGACTGATTTGATTCACTTTTTTGTTTTATTTTATGAACAAAACTTTGAGTGGCTGATATAAGAGATTCTAGCGCTGTTTCCATTTTGTGTTTAATCTATACCCATTTTACGATAAGCCGATTTCAACAGACTGACACTGAAATAAAAAAGGTTAACTTTTTTCATCATAGGCCCCTCCAAGTATAGAGAATTTTTTTAGTGGCAGTTTTTGTGTTCCATTTTGTACAATTAGAACTTAAAGAATATAGTCTAATACTAAAATAAAGAAAAAGTATAATTACGAATTTGGCTTCGTTTTTTACAAAAACCTTATTGGGTCATAATTCTTAGGAGGGGGTCAAATTTCAAAAATGTATTTACTGTGATTTCTCCAAGCGGACAGATACCGCCTTAACGTTTAATGGCCTTACCCGTGCATTATTGTGTGCGTATAGTTTGAGGGAATTTTGGAATCTCCTGAATGGATAGATTTATTGTCTTCATTGCCCGATGTCAAGAACGGATTTAAATTTGAGTAAGTATTGCATGAGTTGAAAATTTTGTAGATTACAGCAGGGTAAACTCGAAAATGTTTTTCTGTAATGCTACTTTGAAGCGATTTCCTAAAAACTGACATTGGATCGAAACGTTTTTTTTTGCAATAATAATTTTGGATTTGTATATGTTTCATTTTGAGAAATCTTGGTACTTGAAATCTCAGTAAATACAGGTAGTGACTTTTTTTTACTTGCGAAGTTAAAATTGTCCTTTAGCTTATTACGGCACATTAAAAAAGGTAACTAGGTAGTTTTTATTGAACGCCAAGCTATAGCCGATGTTCAAGGGTTTGAAAATAAAATCCACCTAGTTACTACTTTTTATTGGCCGTAATTACGTAAAGGACAATTTTCACTTCGCAAGTAAAAAAGGTACATACTGTCAGTTTTGTAATTTGACCCCATAATCATAATTTTGTGTCCTTAGGAAATATGACCCCAAGACAACAGCATGTCACATTTTTTCTTCCGTTTTTCATTTTTGCATAATTCACTATCTGCTAATCAAACCGTTTTATTCTGGCAAACGCGTAGGTGCTTGCCAAATTTAAACGTTTTCATTGGCGGATAGTGAATTATGCAGAAATGTGACATGCTGTATTTCTCTGAAAAATAATATAAAGATGACCTCATGTCGATTATTTTTTGAAACCAAGTCAAATACTTTAAATTTCTCTATTTCACTATGAAACTACAAAATAAAGATATAAAGCAATTTTTTGATCAGTCTGAATCCGATTTTTTGTCACTCGAGTCCGAGTCGGAATCAGCTCCAAAAATTTGTTTTTTATCATCTCCATCCTCTTCTTCAGAGTCGGAATCTTTCTTGACTTCTGTTTTTTCTTCTGGGGCATCTTCACCAGATTCCGAATCAGATTTTGCGTCCTCTTCCCCACGTCGGTTAACTTCACCGTCTTCAGCCTCTGTTTTAGCTTCGCCGTCATCGGAGTCTTTATCACCCGCGGCAGAACTCTGAAAATATGTAATGATAAAGATCGGTAACCGGACTTTAAAAGGACAGATAGAAATCGTTACCTTGTCTTATTGATTAAAAACAACGCTTTTCAGCCTTTTTATAGAGAAAAAAATGGCTAGATGACTAAAAAAATAACATGTCGAAATTGGATATTTTTAAAATTTCTTTGAATGTGAAAATTTTCATAGTTTTATTTGAACATTTTCGTTCATCATGAAAAAAAAATCGATATTTCAATTTCTGAAAAAAAGTATTTTTGAAAATTTTTGATTTTTTTTTGAAAATTAGAATTTCTGTAAGAAAATGTTTTTTTGTCGTTTTGTCTTTATTTACAGCTTAAGCGGAATGTGAAAACTCAAATATTTATAATTTAAGTTTTTTGCATTTCGGCTATTTGTTCTGAAAAACAGGGGGTTTTATATAACATACTGTATGCTTAAGCATGTCCACCATTAATTTCGACTTATAGAAATAATAGGTAGATTGTTCCGAAACTTCTTGGGGATGAATAATATATTGCAAAATGGAAAAAAAAATTATGAAAAAATTTTTTGGTAGTCACGTGATCAAAATATAGCGATTTTTCGTTTTTTCAGTATTTAATTAATATAAAACAGATGCCAAATCGGTAGTTTTTAGGTCAACGTCACTTAATAATGAAATTAACACACTTTTTGGAAAAAAAANTTATATATTTCAAATTATTTTTACTTGGTTTTTTAATATCGTGGTCTTGTAGTATGTTTTGACTGATTTGATTCACTTTTGTTTTATTTATGGAAACAAAACTTGAGTTGTGCGATATAAGCAGATTCTAGGCGCTGTTTCCATTTTGTGTAATCTATACCCTTTTACGATAACCTATTTCACAGACGGACACTGAAATAGAAAAAGATTAACTTTCTTCATCATAGGCCTCCTAAGTATAGAGAATTTTTTTAGTGTGCATTTTTGTTGTTCCATTTTGTACAATTAAGGAACTTAAAGAATATAGTCTAATACTAACAATAAAGAAAAAAGTATAATACGAATTTGGCTCTTTTTTACATAAAAACCTTATTCGCGGTATAATTCCTTAGAAGTGGGGTCAATTTCAAAAATGTATTTTACGTGTGATTTCTCCAAGCGTGATAAGATACGCTAATCTTAAGTGGCCCTACCCTTTCATTTTGGTGTGCGTGTTTTGAGGAATTTTGGAATCTCCCTGAAATGATAGATTTTTGTCTTCATTGCCCGATTCAAGAACCGGATTTAAATTTGAGGATAAGTATTGCATGATTTGAAAATTTTGTAGATACAGCAGGTAAACTCGACAAATGTTTTCTGGTAATGCTACTTGAAGCGTTTCCTAAAAACTGAACATTGGATCGAAACGGTTTTTTTGCAATATAATTTTGATTTGATTGTATTCATTTTTGAGAAATCTTGGTACTTGAATCTCAGTAAATAGCAGTATGACTTTTTTTACTTGCCGAAGTTAGAAATTGTCCTTTAGCTAATTACGTGCACATTAAAAAACGGTAACTAGGTGTTTTTATTGAACGCCAAGCTATAGCCGATGTTCAAGGGTTTGTAATAAAATCCACCTAGTTACTACTTTTTACTTGCCGTAATTACGTTAAAGAAATTTTCACTTCGCAAGTAAAAAAAGTACATACTGTAAGTTTTGTAATTTGACCCATAATCATATTTTGTGTCCTTAGGAATATATGACCCCAAGACAACAGCATGTTCACATTTTTTCTTCCGTTTTCCATTTTTGCATAATTCACTATCTGCTATCAAACCGTTTTTATTCTCTGGCAAACGCGTAGTGCTTTGCCAAATTTAAACGTTTCATTGGGCGGTTGTGTGAGATTATGCAGAAAGTGTGACATGCTGTATTTCTCTGAAAATAATCTTAAAGATGACCTCATTCGATATTTTTTTGAAACCAAGTTCAAATACTTTAAATTTCTCTATTTCACTATGAACTAACAATAATTAAAGATATAAAGCGAATTTTTTGATCAGTCTGAATCCGATTTTTTGTCACTCGCAGTTCCGAGTCGGAATCAGACTCCAAAATTTGTTTTTTTATCATCTCCAATCCTCCTTCTCAGAGAGTCGGCAATCTTTTCTTGACTTCTGTTTTTCTTCTGGGGCATCTCACCAGATTCAGAATCAGATTTTGCGTCCTCTTCCACGCTCGGTTAACTTCACCGTCTTCAGGCCTCTGTTTTTAGCTTGCCGTGCATCGGAGTCTTTATACACCCGCGGCAGAACTTTCTGAAAATATGAATGAAAAGATATCGGGTAACCGGACATTCAAAGGACAGATAGAAGATCGTATCTCTTGTCTTATGATTAAAAACACACGCTTGATCAGCCTTTTTTATAGTAGAAAAAAATGGCTAATACTAAAAAAATAAACGTTCGAAATTGGTATTTTGTAAAATTCTTGATGTGTGAAAATTCTCATAGTTTTTATGAATATTCGTTCATACATGAAAAAATACGAATATTTCATTTCTGAAAAATAAGTATTTTGAAAATCTTTTGATTTATTTTAGAAAATTAGGAATCTTCGTAAAGAAATGTTTTTTTGTCGTGTCTGTCTTTATTTACAGCCTTAAGCGGAATGTGAAAACTCAATATATTATAATTATAAAGTATATTATATGCATTTGCGCGCCGGCTATTTGTTCTGAAACAGGGGGCTTTTATATAGACATACTGTATCTTAAGCTAGTCACCATTATTTCGAACTTATAGAATATAATAGGTGATGTTCCGAAACTAGGGGATGAATATATAATTGCCAAACAGGGAAAACAAGAATTATTGAAAAATTTTTTGGTAGGTCACGTTGATCAAAATATGAGCGCTTTTTCGTTTTTTTCAGTCATTTATTATAATATAAAAAGATGCCAAATCGGTAAGTTTTGTAGTCACGTCACTTAATAATGAAATTAATCAACACTTGTTGTGGAAAAAAAATTAAAATATAATATGATTTTGTTGGCTCCCAAACTCGATTTTCAGAAAAAAACGTAAAGTGAGAAATAAAGGGATGCCCGGTGATCCGACTTATAATATTTTATTATCAAATTTAACCGCCTCGTTGAACTCTAGTAGTACCATATTTGGTACATACATCGTTCAGTAGATGGTGTCATATTACACTATTTTGTGAATTTTCGAATTTTTTCTGAGTATTTTTCTATAACTGAAAAAAAAAATTTTGCTGAAAATTTTTTTGCAGCCTTTTTAGACAATTAAAAAAAAAACAGTATGCTATATTGTGACAATAATGGGGAAAAAGGGCTGTAATAATTTTAACGATAAATTTAACGACAATATTATTGTCGTTAAATTTATCGTTAAAATTATTACGGCCCTTTTTTCCCCTTGAACTTTAAAAATCCCATTTAGACACTTAAACCTAAAAAACAGTGTGTAGTGTCTTTCTATAGGACACGCGAAATAAGCTTTCATAAAGCATTTGAATTTCATTTTCTCTTCAAACTTACGTCGTCTGAAGAATCGTCATCTTCTTCGTCTGAGCCATCATCTTCGACCGTATGCTCCAGTGCCTTAAAAACAGATAAATTTATATTCTATTATGATCTAACCTTAAATAAACTTCAAAATTATTCTGCCGACTCGATATGTATGGCGGGATATTTATTCGACCCCACTGATATCCGATGTTAAATAAATATCCCGCCTATGATATCATATATCATCATATATGATATATGCTTAGGGTGGGAATCCTACAAACTTAAACCCTGAATGAAAATTCCTTTGCGTTCCGGGGATTATCGCCACCTAAAAAAGATTCTGCACAAAAATGAGTCATAACAACACTCATTCTCAGCACTTCCTTGAATTTTGAGCATAATAAATTTAATTTTTTACGGTTTTGTATGATAACGGCGGTAATCCAAAATAAATTTGCTATATACTGTATATGATACTGTATTATGATAACGGCCGCACTCACAAAAAATGTGCTATATTATGTATATAATAAACATAATATAGCACATTTTTTGTGAGTGCGGCCGTTATCATAATAATCGAAATATTAAGTTTATTTAGCTCATAATTCAAGCTAGTGCTGATAATAAGGGTTTTTATAGCGGTTGAATTTTCATTTTTATAGGTTTTTGAGCGGACCAAAATAAGAAAAAGGCAATTCTCCCTCCTTCGCTCTTTTTGATGGGACCCTAGACCTAGTCCAGCTAAAGCCATAAAAAATTGGAAACTCAACCAGTAACTCACTTTTGTTTCAGAATCGTTTAAAAAGGATTCGTTTTTCGGTACATTTTATTTCCAAAAACAATCAGATCATTTACAGCTTTTCGATTCGCATAACGAGAATCTTGCACTTCTTTGCAAATGCCGATTAACATTTAAAACCGGTATTTTCACTGGTCAAAATGCCGGATTTTTTGTTTATATTTTTTCTTCGTAGTTTTTCGTCTCGTTTTCCCGTATTTTTATCATTTTTTAATTTTAAACATTTTTGTAGCCCACCCTTTGTCCCAATAGCATTTTTGATGGAACAAGATAATTTGATCAAGCTTGATTTTTTTGAAATTATAATGTTCCGTTAGTACACCCCTAAAATTTAAAATCATAAAATGTTTAATATAAATACCTGTTTACGCATCTCTTGCGCTTGAATTTCATTCTCATCCATTTTTCTATGTTTAACAGCAAGAATAGTATTTGAATGTTGAGTTTTTTGGTTATCACGACCTAAAAAAAGAAAAATACACGAAAGTCTAGTTTGGTCTAGGTTTAGAAGAGTTTGGACCAAAATCAAGAAAAAATATAAGGCAGAATAAAAAGAATAATCAAAAAAAAATGGAGAATTTTCCAGTTATTTTTACGTTTTCATGTTGAAATGGTCAATTTTTCATGGAGGTCAAATAGGGTCACTTAAGGGGGTACTGGTCGCTTTATGAGGCCTTAGGGGCAATATAAATGCTCCAAAATGACCCGGGGTGATAACAAAGTGCACTACCGACCAAATCATCAAAACATTTTTTCGAAATTTTCGCGTTTTTTCAAAAATGAACTTCAAAAATAACTTTTGCTTTAATTTAACCACTAAAACTTCAAAATATCACCTTGACGTAAGCCAAATTTCTGATAAGTCTTTCAGTAGCTTTCTTTTGAGCCTACTTACAAAAAATCGAAGCACTTTTTTTTTCGAAAATTTTCTCGTGGGTCTTTAAAAAAATCATATTTCGAGTTTATGGTCGAAATCCAAAAAAATGACCGAGTTTATTATTCGTATTTGTATGAGCTAGCTTAAAAAATGAATCAATTTGAAAAAAAATCCTAGGAGGAGATAGTTTTTTCGACGGATAATTCCCAAAAAACGGTGGTTCTCTGCATATTCTAGAAAAAATAGAGCGAAATTAGATAGCGAAAAATTTTGAGCGAGATTAAGTTTGGCCAACCACTTTTACAAGTTATGTCAAAATTTCAGATAATTTCGACATAAAACGTGGGAGGAGATAGTTTTACCATTTTGGCTTGGGTCCTTTTGTGTCGCTTATGTGTGCATACAAAGTTTTGACATATTTCTCACGCAAGCTAACTTTACGCTAGATTCCCGCCAAGCCTTGGCTAGATCTAAAAACTGGCTAATCTCAATAATATCCTTAAGGGGGTCATGTACGCAAATAGATTTTCCTTAAAAATTTTCTCCCTACTAATTCGGCCAAAAAAATAAGAATGAGCTCGGTCTTAGACTTTTTCGATCACTGGTTTGCTCACTAGGTGGCGTTGAAGTGCAAATTATAGGGCATGTTATAACTGCTCTCCAGGCTAACCTGCAAGCCCAAATTACTAATTATTATCGTTGTGACTAGAGATTTAGTGAATCTAGCGTATGGCAAAGCGAAAAAAAAATTTGTCATCTGGTACAGTAGATAACCTGAAAAAANCATTTGCTCTCTAGCGGCTCTTGTGGTCACTTTGGCACATTTTAATTGTCATTCTGGATATCCCTGATACAAATTAACCATAAATTTGGTGCAGCATATGCTTCGCATATGCTTTGAATTTGGCCTGCGTTTTGTACCCTTACCATTTTGGCTTGGGTCCTTTTGTGTCGCTTATGTGTGCATACAAAAAAGTTTTGACATATTTCTCACGCAAGCTAAAGGCTCGATCTAAAAACTGGCTAATCTCAATAATATCCTTAAAGCCCTAGTTGGCCAATATTTCATCGAGAAAATTCAATGCCAGCGACCAGTACCCCCTGAAGACTGGAAAGGACAAAAATTACGTTAGAGCACGTTAAGCCAAATATTTTTACTTTTCAAAATTTTCATTTATGGTTAACCCATTTTTTTTAATTTATCTACCAAAAATTTATATACAATTTCAAAGATTTTTTATAAGAATAATTAAGAATTTTTAGAATAAATGATACTCGCTGCACGTTTATGATATTTAAATAAATAAAATCTTTGGAAAATTGGTCGTTTTGTCCTTATAGCCGAACGTGTTTTTCAAAATTACGTGGGCTTGGCCAAATTTTGGCCGGTTGGTATTTATAGACTAACACGACAGTTATACATGTTTATGTACATGTTTTTAAATTTATGACCAAATTTATCTTTGAACAAAAATATCGTATATTTAGGGTGCGCACCGAGAGGCCTAAAGGCCAAACTAAAAGTTTGTAGGTATCTCAAATCAGACAAGATTTATCGCTCACAAGACCACTTATAAATGATCTTTAAATTTAAACTTAATTCGCACTTGCGAGTATTTTGTACTAACCTTTAACTCGTTTGGATAATCTGACACGTGTTTCAAGTTCATTATAGAAAACACCCTCATTTGGTCGATAGCAAAAGAAGAAATTTTCCTCGTAACCCTTTGAGGCTTTATTTTTAACATTCCAGTTGTATTCTTTTGTTAACCTATAATCATACACTTCTTCATCGTCATAGTTCACACCTAGTTTCTTGTCACGATCTCGTTTTTCAACAGTGTCGTCCGTCTGAAATTATTAAGATTTAAAAATGTTTTTATGTCTCTAGACCTAGGAGAATTTTTTAAGATTACTCAAAATACAGCATGTCATAATTTTGATCCCGATCTTACTTTTGTGTTAAAGTTTTGGCCAAATCAACCTCCACCAATCAAAATCTTTGAATTTACAAACACGTAGGTGTTTCACAAATTTAAATGTCTATAGACAAATCATCGGTGTCGATCAGGCTTTAGCAAAAGTTTAAGATCGGGAGCAAAAATGTGACAAACTGGAGAAATTCATCCATTTCTGTTAAAATTTTTATAAAAAAGAATACTGTCGTATTTGTCTAAGCGGACGTTTTTGAATATGTTAAAAACGTCCGCTTAGACGTACAAAAAAAACGTCCGCTTAGACGTACAGAGACAAATTTAAATAAATTAACCAAAGTCTGATAGATTTTTTTGAGATATGAAATTAAAACATGGAACAATTATTCAGATATTCGAAAAACATGTATTTTAATGAATTTCAAGAANTTTTTTTGAAGCACTTTTCTACATATCGGAATGTTTTTCTTTACATTTATAGAAAAGAGGGAGAAAATGTCTAGTAGACTTATTTCTAGAAACGTAATATTCTTACCGGTAAGAAGTAGGCGACGAATTGGTCATTATCTTCATCTACCATACCTCTGATCATTGCCTGTGACATAATAGCATGTTGATTTTGGCGTACAATACCCTTTGGTGCAGGATCAGTATCGAATATAACCTAAAAAATAATTTTAATAATAGACAAAATTAATTAAAAAAATGAACAATTCAAAATTAAATATAAGAAAATAAATTTGAATAATAAAACACGATTAGATTAATTTTGTAATAATTAAAGAAAAATAATTTAATATACCAATATTTGAAAAAAATTTAATAATACAAAATTAATTAATTCGAAATAAAAAAATGAAATGAATGAAAAAAATAATAATTTGAAAACATATCAAATTAATTAAAAAGCGATTTTACATAATTAAAAAATTATAATTAAAAAATGATTGATAATAATGATAAATTAATTGAATACTGAATGAGAATAAAATTGACATTAATTGATAATAAAATATTTAAATTCGAATAATAAAATAAAAATAAATTAATTAGATTAGTCCAATTGCTTAATTTTTAGTTAAATAAAAACATTTACGGTGGATCAGAATTAAAAACGAACAAGAGAAAAACTGAAAGATTATGGGGTCCTCAAAAGGGGTACCGTGAACGGCCCGCTATTTTGTACACGCCGCTATGGGACAACGGCCTGTAGTACATAATCGGCCTTTGTCCGTTATCGGCCGTTGTACATAATCGGCCGTTCTACGGTACAACCCCCCTCAAAAACCTACAAATGTATAAATTTAGAATTTTATGGCAAAAATTAAAGAGGTATCTTGGTTTGACATTTATTTGCAATTTAAAATTGCTGAAAAACTCAAATAAAAAATTGAAATTCGTTTTATGTTTTTCTTGTTATTTGAAATAAACATTTCGAACTTTTTTTGTGCTGACAATTGTCTTTAAATAGTAGCTTTAATTGTACCTGTGCGCATGGATGTTTCCACATTTCGAAGTCGGGAAGCAGTGGCATAGTCTCAATGGCCGTGACTCCTTTTTTGGAATAATGTTCCACGACTGGAAGTTGAGCATCTTTGAATGTTTTTTCGATGGCTTTGATCTGTGCTTCTCTGTCCTTATAAATTTCTTCCTCCTTGAATCTGTCCTTCGAACCGGCACCAATTTTGGATTCAGTCTTTTCTTTAGACACACCATACTGTTTGAAATCTTGAGAAATATATTCTGAAGCCCTGATTTAGTGTTCAAAAGTAGAAAAAATGCAATTTGAACTGAAATCTTAAAGTTAAGCTTCAAAATCTATGAAAAATAAATGTGTAGTTAAAATTTGACCCCCAAAAAGTCAATCTTGAATTATGACCTTCGAAATCTATAAACATGACATCTGCAAATTCTAAAATTTGAAAAAAACTTGAAATGTGACCTTCAAAAAGACAATATTTAATTTTAACTTTGAAATTCATAAAAATTAAATATTGACATTGAAATTAAATGTCTACCTTCAAACTTAGGTACCTTTTTTTTAAAGGAACACACCCTTGTCAGCATAATAACTCGAAGGCCATAAGAGATATCAACAAACGGTTTTTTGTATCATGTACAGGGTGTAAGGTTTTTACCTTCTTTTTTCCAAACTGGTTACACTTGATTTCCGCCGTTTTGATTGGTTGTCAGAAGAGTTTTCTCAGATTCAACCAATCAAAACGGCGGAAATCAAGTGTAACCAGTTTGGAAAAAAGAAGGGAAAAACCTTACACCCTGTACAGAAGTGAATTTGTGATATGGAAAACTTTTTTTTCCGTGTCAACCAGTTTACCGGTAACAGAGCTTTAAAATTACCGGTTTTTCTAGGTAAAACATGGGAATTTTCTAAAAATATTTTTTTTCGGAAATAAGCCGTACGAAAATTTTGTTAATTTCACACTTCTGTTGTTTCTTTGCCACATAGAGACCGATTATTAAAAAGAAGAAATACATTTCGGTTAAAATAGGCGAAAAAAATTGTGCCTATTATGATTCGAACTCCTAAACTCTAGATCAATTACCGGTTGACTTGGCAAAAAACAAAAAGTTTTCCACATCACAAATTTACTTGGCTACACGATACAGAAGACCGTTTGTCCATATCTTCTATGGCTTCCGAGTTATTAGGCTGACAAGGGTGGGTTCCTTTAAAAAAAAGCTACAGTAGAGTGTATTTAAACGAACAGGTTTTAATAGTGGATTTGGGTTAAAAAGTCCTGCAAGCGTGCGTTTAAACGGGCAATTGAGCCATTCAAATTATCCGTTAAGACGTGGCGGACAGTTTGCATCCCAAAACTGCATCTTTAAATGCACGCTAGCAGGACCTTTTGACCCAAATCCACTCTTAAAACCTGTCCGTTTAAATACACTCTACTGTACCTTAATGAAATTTAAAAATGTGACCCTCAAAAAGACAATTTTGACCTTCGAAATTAAAAAAATATGGACCCTCAATACAATTGTTATTCAATTATAAATTCTGTCCTTCAAATTCAAGGAACCCCTTTATTTGGAGAATTGAATAAAAACGATAAAAAATATATCTTTTAATTTTTTTACCAAAAAATGCATTATTTTGAACACTGCCCTGAAGAAGGTTACTTGTTTATTGTGAATGCCAGATCGTCTCGTGTCTGATTTTGCCTTGTCATCCTCTTGGAGTAGCTCGTTATCTTTTTTATCCAAGGTCACATTTGGAGGTCGGATATACGTTTCTGGGTCAATTAAATCGACGTTGACACCGAGGTCGAAATCCGTGTGAAGCTCAACTTTGCATAATTTTTCTAATGTCGTAGGTTTATACTAAAAGATAAAACAGCTTAAAATTTTTGAGGGTCAATTTTGAAATATTAAAATTTTTCGAAATAAATTTTTTCTGACCTTGATAAATCGATTTCTTGAAAATGGATATTTTAGTGACTTTGGATCAAATGGAATATCTGGTAATTTGTTTGTATATTTGACCCTGCAAATAAGACCAGATCGTTCAATAGTACCCCCAGGGCGCCGATTTCTAACCGGAGATTTGCCATCCGCTTTCGATCCGACTGTTGGTGCCATTCTAAATTATATTTGTTTATACTATAAATTTTATAGTATAAATTAAAATAAAAATTACAGTAAAGAAATGTTGATAAGACACCAAAAAATTAGCTGAAGGTACCTTTCTCATTGACTTGTTAAATATTAAAATTGAACAAAAACATATTTTCAAAAAAAGATGTAACTGTAGTAGAGTTCGTTTAGTAGGAGGATCTGATTTCGCTTTTGTGTCCTTATAACGGACCTGGCAAACTTACAGAAAAAACGTCCGTCCTTTTCTTTCCAAATAAATGAATCTAAAAAAAATTTCCGGGATATGACGTAAGTAATGAAATTATCCTTTTTTTTTATTCTTAGAAATGAACTTAAAAATGCTTTGCCGTGATCGGACGCTAATAATGAAATTTTGCCGGAATTTGCTGGGTTTTGGCGATCAACATGACCCAGTAGGATCTAAAATTTATGACGGAAATAAAAAGCCACTGTCCTTATATGGGACCTGGCAAACTTCCAGGAATGATGTCCGTCCTTATACAATAACCGTGGCAAACTTTTTGAAAAAAAGTGCGTCCTAAGTGTCCGTCCTACTAAACGAACTCTACTGTACAAGTATTTTTCAAAAAACCATTGTGTTTTCAAAAAAATTGACGATGTAAAAAATTTAAAGCGCACATTTTTCGATTTTCATCTATTTTAAAAATAAAAAAACGGACTGGTAGAAACCGGGTTGTCCGTTTAAAGTCTTTAGACTGTAATTTCGTTTCCTTCCATTTCGATATTATTGAGTGATGCGAATGATGAAATTACTCAATAATATCGAAATCGAAAAAGTAAAATCAAAAGGGTGAATAAATTATCTAAATTTCCGCAGAGTCACAAAACGTAGGACTCAATATTTTTGTTGTATTGCAAATTATTATTATTTAACAGATTCATCCAAAAATCAGTGAATAGGAAAAATCTGTAGGCACAGATGGAACTTGATAGTTAAGGCATCAAATTAATTATTTCTAAGTTTGGCCCCTAAATAACGGCGGCGGCATCTTTCGCATCAAATTATTTTTTGTAATTTTCAAATTGCAAAAAAAATTCAAAAATATTCAATGCGAAAGATACCCTCACCCTAAATAACTGATACGAGTATGATCCCCGTGAGTGTCGGTCGAGAATAAATTAAACCTGAATTTTAGGCAGCCCAGCTTTTGTGCATCCAAAAAAGACGGCTTACAGGTACTGTAAGAGGACTTTACTAGGACATGAAGAAATCGTTACCCTGTCCTATTAACAACCTTGGCGAGTTTTTGGTCGATTACCTGTCCTATTAAAGCCCGCCTACTGTATATTTTCACTTAAAATTCAAAATCCAAAAAAATATTCGAAAAATGTCGAATAAGAAATAAATTTTGGAGTCATTTTACAAGTGTTTTGAGTGTCATTGTTCAAACTTCCAATAAGAAAAGTGACGTCCTGAAAACACTGAGTATCAAAAAGTGCTGCCTTAATTTTTTTTGAAAGTGCCAGTGTTAAATTCGACCAGAAATCGGCTAGGGCAGGCGGGGCAGAAAAATAAATCTGCCCCGCCCACGTGAATTTTGGCAGTCGGAAAGCACCGGACCAAAATTTAAGGCGATTCCATTGGTCGAGCACAGATCATCGGCGGGGTTTCTTAGCTTTTGGCTTTTTGTTAGACTTTTTATTTGCGGAACCAGCTGTAGGTTTTTTAGACGCTGCCTTTTCGGGCTCCTTTTCAGTTTCTTCTTGAAGTTGGAGAATATGTTGTTCAACCATTTTTGTGCCTACAAATAGAATATATGGTAAAAATTGATTTCAAAATTAAGCATCTCAAAGCATTTTCATTTTTTTAGTAAAGAAAAAACTTATTACTGCATCAAAAATCCAACATTTAATTTCTATTTTTTCTCTTTGTCATTATTCTCAATTTTTTTTCAAATTCTAGTCTATATCTGTTTTGTGTTGAACTTGAAATCTTGTAAAAAAACTTTACATCTTTAATAATGGTAAATAAACCAAAATATTAGATACAGGGGGGGGGCAATATCGCCGAAAACCTACGCAATTTGACAAAAATAATCCTGCGATATAGGCCCCCAGTACAAAGAGGGGGGCAATATCGCCGAATGTGCCAATATCGCCGAAATTTTTTACCAAAACACTTTTGGCGATATTGCCCCCCCCTGTGATCGATTACGCGACGTCCTGGTCGTTATTTGTTAGAATTTTGGCCAAAATTTTTAAATACAAGTCATCCGATTACATTCTTAGATAGCTCAAACTGAGCACAAATATCTTGTTAATAATACTACTATTGTGGTAAAAACATCGGGCTTCTTTTCTTTCTCACTGCGATAAGTCATCTAATAAATGCAATCTAACACAAAAAAAATAACATAAAAAATTGGTCTATCGGACCAATTTATTTTATCTTTTTTTCTGAGATTTCTGAAATTTTTTATTTATTAGTTTTTCATAAAAAAATTGGAAGCAATGGTCAGATTTGGACCAATTTGTGTATTTTATTATTCACAATATATTTGAGCTCAGTCTGAGCTATCTAAGAATGTGATCGGATGAGTTGTTTTCAAGAGCCGAAATATTTAAAAATTTTGGCCAAAAATCTAGCAAATAACGACCAGGAAGTCTCGTAATCGATATGTTTTATAATAATATTCGAAATTAAGGTGCAATTTTTTTGGAAAACTGCAGTAGAAGCAGTTTAATAGGACAGAAAAAATCGTTACCCCACTAAAATGTCAAAATTTAAGTCTGCGGCGCCGGTCCTATCGAAGTCCTTTGTCAGGATTTTACCTTTTTTAACGATTGAAAGTTCCAAAATGACTTGAAAACACTTTTATATCGAAAACATTAGGGTAAAAATCTCTTTGAGCAGGATGATCTTATTTCGCCTTTGCGTCCTTATAACGGACCCTGGCGCAAACTACCGTCAAAAAAGTGCGTCCTTATAACGGACCTGGCCAAGTGCTGGCAAAAGTGCGTCGTTATAACGGACCTGGCAAACTTTCTGGAAAAAATATACACACAAAAATTGGCCTTTATCTCTTCAAATCAAACAAAATCTCAGTGAAAATTAGACAATGAAAATGGTTCGATAGATATTATGAAACATCGTCCTACTAGAAATGATTAAAAAATATGTCGAAATTTCAAAATGAAGACAATCTTCAAGACATAGACAAAAATATAAACAACCAATTTTTATGTTTCTAGAAAACCAATTTTCAAATGATTTCTTACTTCAAATTCATCGAAATAACCGCTTTGTCATTTTGTTAATAATTCAAGATGTTTTTATTTTCACTTATTTTTGTTATCATTCGGCATAAAGTCTGCATGCTGCCATTTTGTATTTATAGGCCCCTTGGCCTTGAATTGGTCTCTCTATTTTTAATGGGAATGACATTACGCACCTACAAATATTACCTTTGAGCCAATCAGGATAAAGCCCCGGGCTATAAAGGCTTTTTTCTAATTATAGTACGAAATATACAACACCAGATTGAAAGTTAGGGTATTTTTCTAAGAAAATGAAAAAAAATATTTAAAAAGGGGATTGTATAGGCTGTAGTGTTATGATAAGAAATTTTGAAACGACCACAACTTTTATTTGGATCATAAAAATTAAGATAACTTTTTTTAATTGACCTTGAGGTTAACTAGTTTTTCTTGTTCTATTTTAAAACGGAACAAAATATTCGCAAATAGTTTTTTCATCTAACAGACAATGAAAAACTCACATACTATTTTTTTATTCTTAACCGGATGTCCTGTAATACCGGAAATTGACAGGTAACATTTTTAAAAGTCGGTTCTGAGAAAACCTCACATGCTTCAAACCAATTTTTTTGGAAGCTTGTACAACTTTTTGCCAATTCTTTTTTAATTTGACACCCTTCAATATTTTAAGTCGGAACATGTGGACCTGAAATTATATTTGGGTTGTTTTTTAAGAGAAAATGGTTTAATAATTTTTCAATAAATTAAGGTTTTCGAATTTCGCAAAAAAAATTGTTGTATACGTATTATTTTTCATTTTTGATTTCAAAAGTGAAGCCAAAAAAACTTTTATTTTTCGATTTCATTTATTATCTATATCTTTATTTGAAATAGGGACAAGGCCATATCTTCATTACAAAATAGCTTTTAAAAATTTACAAAAAAAAACTTGCCCGAGTAAACAAGTCATGTTTATACCAAAAATTCAAAAAAATTGATATCTGTTCTAGATCAAAATATACAGCCACTTTTACAACCCCATTAGGATTTTAATTTATCTTTTGATAAGTTTAAAAACGTGGGCCCATGATAACCTTTGTGCCTGTAGGGGGTGCCGGTAGGTTTTGATTTCTCTGCATATAAATAAATCTAAAAAAAAATTGAAATTTTGCAAAAAAATGAATTAATTTTAAAAAGTTTTTGAAATCGACAAGATTGGTCATATTTTGGGACTGAAAAAATTAAAGATGGGCATTAAAAATACTTTAAAAAAAGCTTGAGTTTATGACGGTAAATGATCTTAAGTCATTGTGCAAGAAATATCAGCNAAAAGTGATTATGAAAAACTTATAAAAAAGTGATTATGAAAAACTTATAAAAAAGTGATTATGAAAAACTTATAAAAAAGTGATTATGAAAAACTTATAAAAAAGTGATTATGAAAAACTTATAAAAAAGTGATTATGAAAAACTTATAAAAAAGTGATTATGAAAAACTTATAAAAAAGTGATTATGAAAAACTTATAAAAAAGTGATTATGAAAAACTTATAAAAAAGTGATTATGAAAAACTTATAAAAAAAGTGATTATGAAAAACTTTGTAACATTTCGCCGGGCAATCACCCCAGTACATTCTGCCAAAATTACAAATATAAAAGAGGTGATTACGCCAAAAATGACGAAAAAGATGATAATGCCGGAAATGTATAGGATAAAATTACGATCATAAAATTATAATAGTCATATATGAATCATATGATATGATCAATTTTTTTAAATAATTCGGCTTTTGAAAACAACTCATCCGATTACATTATTAGATAGATCAAACTGAGCACAAATATCTTGTTATTAATAATATAAATAAAAATCTATCTATCGGACCAATTTATTTTATGTTTTTTTCTGAGATTTCTGAAATTGTTAAATTATTAGTTTTTCTTAAAAAAATGGAAACAATGGTCGGATTTGGACCATTGTTTTTATTTTATTTTACAAGGTATTTGTTTTCAGTTTGAGCTATCTAAGAATGTAATCGGATGAGTTGTTTTCAAAAGCCGAATTATTTAAAAAAATTGGCCAAAAATCTAGTAAAAAGTGACCAGGAAGCCCCGTAATCGATAAAAATCGTTAAAAATGTTCGAAAATTTTTGATAATCGACGAAATTTCAAGTACCTGTCACTCAGAGGGTACCGCTACCAGCGTGGAAGTAATGGGGACTCTGATTGGCTGTCCCTTCATGGAAAAACACGATTTTGTGTTTTTAAGAAGAAATATCTTAAAGACTACACATTGTGGAACCCAATGATTAAATACAATGTGATATTTGAACGAAAATCTATCATCCAGAAACATTATTAAAGATCACTGATTGCTCGACCAATCAGGAACGAGCTTCAAAATATAGTCATATTTTGTCGCAAAAAGCCTATTCCTCCGTAAGTTTTGAAAGTAGGAAAATTGGTTGTAGCTTTTATTAACCACAAAATACGTACGCAGCTGCGCGCAGGTTTGTTACTATCGTTTTCAAAAAATGGAAATAAATTAGCTTCAGAATAGCCAAAAAAAAATGTTGAGCTGATTTTGAGGGTCTCGCGCAAAAGCCTATTCTTCCTTCGATTTTTTAGTCACACATTTCAAACCTGTGTAAATCAAAAGCTAGTGAGTTTGTGGAGAGCTGTTACTATCGAAACCTAAATTTCGATGATTTTTTCTCTTCCAAAACTGTTCTTCTAATTCCTGACAATCCATAAATTTTGATTTAAATGCTTTAAATCAAGACAATATATTTTCAAAATGATTAGAAAGTACTTTTTCTGATTTGTTTTTGTTTGAGCCTCAATTTATGAGGGGTACCCCCTTAAACATGATAAGAAAAAATGCCGAATCGTTTGCGTAAAACGTCGGTGCCCTCTGAGTGCATTGTGACATAATTAAACATGATTTTTTGAATACTAGATGTATGACATCCTAAAAAATCCAGCGCATATTTTTCCCGAGCCGGCTTTTCACTTTAGCGAAAGATGAGATAAAAAAACAGAATATTTGGTTTTTGGTGGTAGCCGAGGAAGTTTTTGGTTGTTTAAGACCTGACTCAACCAAATTTGTGTCTGTAGACAATTATTGCCCAACAGAATAAAAATTTGTTTACTGATCGTAAGTGGTATAATGAAAGACGTCATTTACTGAGCTTTTTGGTTTGAGCGCTATTAACTCGTAATTTTCTTTCTCTAAATGAATCAATCTTTTAGTGTCATTATTCCATCGGATTTTTTTTTTCGAATAATTTTGGCTAAGAATATTTATACTTACATAAATGTTTCTGAGATTTTTTCTCGTGGTTTTAGTCTCAAGATAAAATTTTCAGTCAATATTTAAAACATTGATGTTGCTGAACATTGCTGAAGCTTTAACATTTATTTTTGAGTTTTTTGTGCGAAAAATATTCACCTTATATATTGAAAAAATGTTTTTTATCCAAAAAACAATAAACTACTGAAAATTACCGTTTTTTCTAAAATTAAAATTTCTTCCGGTGAATTTGAAAAGGTGTTACTTATATTTTCGGTTTTCTTGCTAGCTCCACCGGTTTACCAAAATAACATTAAAACCGGCAAAATTTTCCAAGTGTAAAATTTTGTAATATAACACCAACGGGTGTCATATTAAAATTTCCTTAATAGATTTATATCGGAGTGAATATTGAAGGCAATTTCAATCATTTTATTGTAATCTTCGATATAACCAAAAAGTTAAAATGCGGAAGCAAGTATTATCTTCGATATTAATAGCTCATTTTTGTATTAACTCCAAAAATTGTATTTACCTTCAATACGTTGTTTAAGCTTTGGTATCATTCTTCCAAGATATTTATAAACTTCAATTTTATTTTGAAACATTTTGTTACAAGGTTTTCCATCATCGTCATATAACTTGTACTTTATTCGACCTCTATTTGGATTACCCATTGGTGGAGGACCAAGTGGATGAAATCGATCTGGTTCTCGCGGATGAACCTAAAAAAATTAATATAATACGCCAATTTTGAAGTTAACATTTTTGTTGGCCGAAACGTCAAATAAATACGGTCTATGGAAAGGGTTCGGACCGGCAAAAATTTGGACTTTTAAACAAGTGAATTTAATTAAAAACGAAATAAAAATTCTAAGGTAGAATTTTAAAACTGAAAAAATTATCGAAAAAAGATTTTGTGGGGATTTTAAAGATTAAAAACCAAATTTAAATGGTTCCTCAATCGACCTCAAATTTGATTTGATTGTTATCGGAAAATTTAGGACCAGATAAAAAATAAAAGTTATGATAACCCTTTACACATTCCGAGTTGTTTAGTCTGTTAGCCAAATTACAGCTTGGCAATCAAAACGGACAAAACACAAATCTAGTTTCTGTCTCGCATTCGCTGTTTCGCTTTTTAGGAAAATGATATAATAAATTGAGAATAATAACGGTAGTATTTAATTCGCAGAACTCATGCATTTCTTGTAACCCTCCTTAAACAGGGGGGTTATCAGTTCCATAACTTTCCCTAGAGGCTTTCCTATAGATATAGAATTTTTCGGACTCAAAGTCAAATTTCGGCTTTTTTTAAAAGATTTTCATAACAAAATTTTCAAAAATTATCAAACTACCTTTTTTCAATTTCTTTTTACAATGTAGCAAATTTTACTGTGCGTAATTTCCTTATAACTTTAATAGAAATGGTTTAAAATAATTGACTCAAAAAATAGAAATAAAGACCAAAGACTCTCGTTTTGAAATCTAATTTCTGACCACTAGGTGGCTCGAAATTTTTTTTTGTTATATTAATATTTTTTCACCACTGATTGACCCTAGGAATCTTTTTCATAGACGGCTTTTGACTTCAGAGCAACCAGCGAGTACCCTTTTTGTGGTACCGACTCCTGGCGAACGGCGCATCAGAAGTCAAAATTAATTTTTGGAGGTCCCCAGCAAGGTTTCGAAGTAAAACTTGGGGTGACTCGGGTTTCAACTTCCGGCACCGGAAATAACCGGTTAAAACGTAAATAGCCGGTTTCTTGGAAACCATAATGTCTTAAGAGATGATTTTACCACCATTTGCTCTTAAATTTTCTGGAAAATTTTTTTGGGGGTCAAATTTTGTTATATGACACCAATGGGATCAAATGACAAAATTGAGCCTATGGGGTCATGTTACATATCATATGGAAAGAAATTCCAAGGTGAATCCGAAAATATAAATATGATTTTTTCCGATGTAATATGACCCCGTAATGACCAAAACAAGCATTTTAGATTTTGACTTATGATGCGCCGTTCGCCAGGAATCGGTACCACAAAAAGGGTACTCGCTGGTTGCTCTGAAGTCAAAAGCCGTCATATAACTTTCGGTTTTTTGACCCCTAGTTCTCCCGGTAACGGTCGAAATAAAAATATTCCTTTTTCGTCGGCAACCAAGGAGGTTCAGGGCTAAATTATATAGCGTGAGTTTCAAGCAGAGTCGAGTCTTGAGTAATTGGGACCAGATTTACAGAACGCTCTCGACGCTCTTTGAAACTCTCGCGGTAGCACCGAAGATACTCAAATTGTCCGACAAATATTTTCAGGGATCAAATTTCGTAATATGACACCAAGAGGTCCAATTAAATGACCCGTATATGACTCATATTACATATGTATGCTATAGCATTTGTAAGGCAATGTCGGGACGATTCAAAAAATATGATTTTTTTATTATGTTATATGACTCCGTTATGACCAAATTAAAGAATTTAGGACTTCGACGGTAGGTATCTCATGAGTAGGAATGACCAAAAAGTTCAAACAGCTATTTTTAAGTGAAAACATTTGTTTACAAACCTTATTTTCAATCCAAATTTGAAGTCCACAATCTTTTAAAACATCTCGAATCTCCCAAAAGGTAGGATTTTCAACAGTATCTTCCTTTGCAATTCTACGTCCCTGATAAATAAAATTAATATTCATTTAAAAATTATGAAAACTTTTTTGATAAAATATCGCGATTTCTTTATTCGGTATTATAGCTTACAACGGCCGATTCCGGACAACGGCCCGTTTTGTACAGCGGTCGATTCCGGACAACGGCCGAAAAAACAAGAGACAACGGCCCTGCAGGAATCGGCCGTTGTAAGCTGCCCCATTCATTCATTGACCGAATATGGGTAAAGAAATATTAATTTTTGCAATTATGTATCTAAGAGGGGGGTATCCAGGCCCTCCGTTGCCCATTTGACCTTAGACATTCTTGGTACTGTGGGTTTTTGTCTATAAGGACAGCTAAAATTTTTCCATATTTGAAATATGATATTTTCCTGAAGGTTTTCGTGCCATACTGTCCTTATTTTTCAAAAATGATCAAAAAATTTTATTTATAACGTTAACGTTTTTTCATCTTTAGACAAAATTTTTTCAAATTTTGTGCGTTACTTCAAATTAGTACTTGGCGTACTCTATTTTCTTTCTAACCTGTTGCCTCGTTCTGTTTTTATTAATATAAATTGGATAAATGGCTGGCCATCTATCAGAGCCCGGTGGGGCTTTTGCTGGTGCTCGCTGTTGTTGTCTCGGCGGCCCATGCGAGTGACCGTGAGCTCCATGGTTTCCATCACAAGTTTGCTGAGGTGGAGGAGGTCCGTGGTCGCCTGTACATGCCTGACCACCGTGGGAATGACCGTGACCACCTGGAGCCGCGCTTGGAACGTATGGGCCTGGTCCAATGTCTACAATTTCGTCTTCTGGGTCACTTACGTCCGACATAGTCTAAATAATACATGTAAAATATGTTTACGTATTTTTAAGAATTTTCATAGAAACGAAACCAAAAATATTATTTTGACTTTTAAAAACTTTGGTAAGATTCGGCATTGGGTTTCCAAAACACCGTTATTCGAATATAATTTGAAACTGAGCACCATAACAATTTATCTCAAAAACAGAATATAAATGTAATTTGACATAATTATCGAGAAACTTTTTTTTAACGACCACAGAATGAACAATTACGAAAAGACCCGTTTTTTTTCTTAAAATCAACTGGATACTTAAATTTTTTATGTTCGTTTATCCTAATATTACGACTGATAGTCTATCAGTGATAGAGCTTTTTAAGTCGTTTCTCGATATCGCATATGGTTTTCCCGTAATAGTCAGGGAACTATGAGTGCATTTTTTTAATCCAGCTGGTTTTGCAAACCAATGTTTAACTCGCGTGACGCCTTCTTGTGTCTTTTGAGAGACTCACGACCCCTCACGTCTCGGGGAGAAAAATTTTGACCAACAAAATATGTGCACTCCTATTTTAGGTTAGGCAGGTTGAACATTTTTTGGGAGGGAACGTTAATCCACCTAAAAATAATCCGCCTAATTTTTGAAAAATTGGTACTCCAAATTTATAAGGTTTATTGTTCTGGGAACTAAATTTTTTTTAATAATTTGACAGTTAAGGTATTAATTTTCTTCATGCACGCCAGAAAACAACATAATTCTAGAAAGTTTAGTCAAAAATTGCCTTTTTTAAAAATAAAAATTAGGCGGATTATTTTTAGGCGGATAGTTCTAGGCGGATTATCGTGCCTTCATTTTTTGAACACCTAGGAGCTTAAATAAGATGAGATTTATGATTCCAATAAAATTAATAAAAAATGGGTTCAAAAGACCAATACGACCCTAACTTCGAGGTGTCCGAAAAACATCTTAACAACTGACCCACTGTACTTTCAAATTTCAGCAGATATATAAAATAAAAAAAAAGACATTTATGAACGAGTTTATTTTACAGTGAACGAGTACACTAAATTCACACATTTTTGTTGTTGTGTAATTTCGATTAAATTGCCAGTTTGAAGTTAAAATTTAAAAAAGCTTGAAGTTCATCAAGAAAAAATTGAAGAAGTGAAAAGGGGAAGAAAGAACAATAAATTGCATAAAAGACGGTTGAGAATGGACGCGTTATGACCTGAGATGTTTTTTCTAAAGTAATGAAAACATTTATTTTTTCTTGTTCTTTTTGTTTTTCTTTGAAGATTTAGAAGTTGAATTGTTAGCTTCATCCCATCTGAAAGTAAAAATTAACCTTAGCGTCTATTTTTGTTAGGGACGATTCCGTAAAAATAAGGCCTGGAATAAAGTATCTCCGTCAGTCAAACGATTTTGGGCATCTTGGCCGAAATTCAAACAAAATACAGGGGGGGGGCAATATCGCCGAATTTAACCTACGCAATATCAAGATTTTTAGCTAAAATAATTCCTGTTCCCATATCGCAGAAAGTGCCCAATATCGCCGAATTTGCAGAAACCGCCGAATTTTTTTGAGATTTATATCTCAAATTACTTTGTGTGGGTCATGAATGACGTCACTTCCAGGATTGAATTTTCCAAATCTACTCTAATCAACTTTTATTTGATTGCGTTTGATGGAGTATTAAATTCTACGCATTATCGTGATTCACTTCATTCAAACCTATCGTGAAACTCCTTATAAAATTGAAAAAATTGTTTGACTTATGACGTCATTTGCAACAGCTACGCGTTTTTCATTGTTTGAACGAAAAAATTTAATTTTGTTCCCATATCGCCGAAAGTGCCCAATATCGCCCCCCCCCTGTACAATGTCGTGGAAATTCATATCAAAAAAACGGTATTTTGACCGGTAAAAGTCGATTGTTCCCCGTCTGAAGTTAAAGTTTTTGCAACTGACGTTTGAAATTTTATTATTGAAAAAAAATATAATTTTTTCCATATCAATTACGGGGGCTCCTGGTCATTTTTTACTACAAACTGTAGTTTTTAAGCCAAATTTTTTATTTGATTCTGCTTTTAAAAACAACTCATCCGATAACATTCTTAGATAGCTCAAACTGAGCACAAATATCTTGTGAAAAATAAAATACTAGTAGTTCATCGGACCAATTTAGTTTATCCTTTTTTCTGAGATTACTGAAATTGTTAAATTACTAGTTTTTCTTAAAAAATTGGTAACAATCGTCGGATTCGGACCAATTTTTTAAATTCAATTATTAACCAGATATTTGTGCTCTGTTTTAGCTATCTAAGAATTCAATCGGATGAGTCGCTGAATTAAATACAATTTTTGGCTAAAAATCTAGTAAAAAATGACCAGGAGCCCCCGTAATCGATATCCCATTGACCAAAATACGATTCGTGTTATTCATAATATTCTGAATACCACCTGTAAAACATGGCCGTTTAGCTCAGTTGGTTAGAGCGTCGTGCTAATAACGCGAATGTCGCGGGTTCGACCCCCGTAATGGCCATTCTTTTTTTGTTAATATTTTCTTAGGAGGCAGATTTTGGGTTAAAATTTTGTAAGTAAATAATGTTGGTTCATCTTATTAATTTCGCATACTATAGTAGAGTAGGGTTAAATCGGTTATAACTTATAAGCATACAAACACTGGCTATTTTTTGGTGAGTGAAAAATTTTGACTCAAAATACACAAATTTCAAAATTTAACAAGTGAAAATTTTGAATACAAATGTATTCAAGTCAAAGATTTATATTCCCTTTTTAAAGGCGCCTAAGTGTCCTGAAATTTTGTGGTACGAAAATTGAAAATATCTTAAACGAAATTTCATTTATGATCAATTTCATTTAAATGAACCGGCCAAAATGTTTTCTAGAGTTTCAAAAAAATTGATTTTCAAATTTGAAAATCATTTTTTTGTGAAATTCTAGTAAAAAAATATATGTTTTTTGAAATAAAATGAATATTTTTATCGAACAAATTTCAATTCTTACTTGTTTGTTTTGATTGTTAGTCTCGCTTTAGTTATTGCTTCTGCTGTATTTATGAGAAGTATTCTTTTTTGGTGGGGAATTTCATTTTCGTCCTTATAACGAATTCTCCCTGCTTCAAAATATTGATTTCTAACAGGTTCTTTCCATTTAAAATGAGCACGAGGGTGAATCTGAATTAATTATGTTAAATAAAATCGGCATGATTAATAATAGCTAGACTTTTTAAATAAATACAAAATTGTTGATATTGCATAAATTATCATAATATATTATTATCAGTAGTCTTTTGAGAGGAAGTGAAATAAGGTTATTTAATTTTTTTATTTTAAGCAATTGCTTTAACACTTGATTTTTATAAATTCATATTTTTTCAGAAATAATTGTTGAAAATTTGAAAACTCGACATTTTAAAAATGCATTTTTTACACATTTAGATTGAAATCGAAATTTTAAGAAAACTACTTAAAATGGTTTGGAGCTTTTAAATAGAAAATTGTACTTTTTAACTAGAAAGCCCTCACCAAAACATTTAAAAACGGTGATTTTTCGCAATTTCAAGCGTATACCGGCGAAATGCCGAAAATTTTGAAAAAACCTTGTTTCGATCGGAAATTGTCACAATTTTGTATTTGTAATTGATATCTTAATCTTCACACTTTTTCAACCTCGGTTTACCACGAAGATTTTCATGCAAAAAACTTTAATTTTGGTTTTTGGAAAAAAAGGGAGAATTAATTTTGAACGCCAAGCTATAGCCGATGTCAAGGATTTGAAGATAAAATTCACTTATTTACTATTTTTTATTGGCCGTAATTGCCTAAAAGACAATTTTCACTTCGCAAGTAAAAAAAGTACATACTGTACTGTAATTCAGTCTTGGTTATTTTTTAAATTTATAATAGATTTCAAATAAGATTTCGTATTTTACCTTTTCTTGTTTGATAACCGAATCTTCTAATATGTAACCTTGGGCACACATTGCATCGAAAATCTCATTCGCTGTTGGATTTTCGATTCCTCTTTCTAGCGGAATTCTTCGTCCATCTTTTATGGTTCTTTTTGAGTTCAAATAAACTGGGTAGATTGTTTTCCAATCTTTATGCTTGACATCTAATTCATACATCTTAATGAAAACCAACGTAAATTTATTGACGAAATTGGTTTAAAAACGCTAAAGCGATGACTTTAAACGGACAGATAGAAACCCGTACTCTGTCCCTTGAAATTCGATAAATAAAGGCGAAAATTTTGAGCCCAAACCTGTACGTCCGGTTTGTACGGTTAAAGTCATATCGCTATACATTGACCAATTTTATAAGGTGAACGTATACTGAGCATGTTTTTTTTTAAATTGCATAAAAATAAAATAAAAACAATTTCTTTATAAAATTGGTAAAGCAAAAATTTTTTCCTACGCAAAAAGTTTCAGAAAAAAATTGAAATTTTGTGTCCTAAAATCTTTGCTTTACTGAAGATACCGCCGCCGTTTTACAAACACAATAAGAGTTCACTGAAATACACAAGTTTAACTCCCAAAACACAAGATGGCATTTAAATGGAAGGTGAACTATTTTAAGTCTTCTTGCTACAGTGATGACTTTAAACGGACAGGTATAAAATGTTAACCTGTCCGTTTAAAGTCGGTCCGTTATTATCGAGTTTTCAGGGCGCCCCTTTTAAATCGCGTTCTAAACATGTGACTAGAGTGTATTTTTTTATTTGAAATCTTAAAAAAATAAATTCTACGGAAGTATAAACTAGAAAGGCCTTTTTACAGTGGCGGAATGTCAAATGCATTTAAGAAATATATATTTTTGCTCGTATTAATGGGCTGAAAAAATAGAACTTTTTGGGAACATGATACAAACTTTCGAAGTCAAGTGTCGATGATCCTTATAATTTTTGTGAAATTTCAATCAGCCTATTTTTCACTATTCTATTAGCAGAAGCGTTTTTTGTAAATTAATAGAGAAAATGGCCGCTTTTCCATCAAGATCTTTTAAGACCCTTTGGTACGTATGGCAAATCCAATGGAAAATTCCATTATTTGAAGTTCAAGGTGGCTGATAATATTTTTTGTTTTTGAAGTGATAATGGTGGAAGTGGCGTGGTTTTTAAGATGGGGTTTTTGGGGTATACCTTTTTTGTCGAGTATTCGAAAATGTCTATTCTTACTGTAGACAAATGCGTAGGCGGTGAATATTTTAATTGATCATTTAAAACAAATGAAGTATTTTTTTGGCATTCACTTCATTAGATTTATATAAGTTTATTTCTAACAAAATTTCTGATATGGTTTATTAATCAGGATTAATGGTGACCGCCAATAGAAAAATACTTTTTCTTAGGTAGCTGTTTTTTAAAGGACACAAAGAAATATTTTGACGAAGTCGAAGCTCAGACATGGAATCATCAAACGTTTTTTTGCATGGTGTACCTGACCAAAAGTCAGAAACGCATTTTATTTTAGTTTTCCCAGGCAACCGGTTTACCGGTGAATGTCGTTCTTAACCGGCTGAAGGGTTTTTCAACGTTATTTTTTGGGAACTTTATTGGCCAATTTTTAGTTATATTGATATTTATTCTGACAAAGTGAACCCAAGAAAAAAAATCTAGAAGTTTCAAAATTCTCTGAAAACCGATTTTACCAGTTGAGAACAACATTTACCGGTGAACCGGTTGTCTGGGAAAAAAAAATTGCGTTTCTGAATTTTGGTCAGGTACACCATGCAAAAATCGTTTGATGATTCTATGTCTGAGCTTCGACTTCGTCAAAATATTTCTTTGTGTCCTTTAAAAAAACAGCAACCTTAAGGGGATTGTGGGTGCTTCCAGTAATGTGCTGGGGAAAAATAAGGCGTTTTTAAAACTCAAATATCTTTTGTGAGAATTGAGTGAACGTTTATTTTTCCAATTGTATATTGTAGTCCGTAACCTTGAGAAGTCAAAAACTGATTCATTTCTAGAAAATATTATCACATCAACCTTTAAATGCATAAAACCTAATTGCTGGTATTTCTTTTCATTGAAGTATACCGTCATATCCACGTATCCAAAAATCACATAATGCCGATATTATTGATCAGAAAAAAATTCTCTACAATTTAAACCAAGCATATTTTATAAATTCATCTTAATTCGCCGAAAATTATTTTTGANTAGGGAGCGCACCGGTAAAACTAACGAGAGAACTACAGTAGTTGATACAAATTCTTTGACCTCACGGGGGTTGTTGACTCTGAAAAAAACGATTCCGGGCACAAAAAAAAAGTTTTTGGCCATCTAGTGGTCAGAAATGGACTTTTTAAAACGCCCATTTAGAGCACTAACTTCGATTTTTAGCATATAAAACTCCATTTACCTGATTTTTCAGAAGTAGAGCCGATGTCACAAAAAAATTTGCCAACTTTTGAAAATAAAAATTTTTGAAAAAAAAATTTCTGAAAATTTGTGAAAAAAAATTTTAGTCATTTTGAAGGAAAAATTTATGCAAAGACTGACTCTTAATCTTTTCCAAAAATTTTTCCCCGGACGTCCCCGATCAATTTCGGTCACTTTAAGATGTCAAATTTTCAGGAGAACACGAAAAAAGTATTGGCTAACTTTAACGGAGCTTAACGACTGGTGAAACCGGTAATTTAAACCAATAACCGGTATTATCACCGGCAAAAACTTCATCCTTTTATTTTTTTTATTTTTCATAATTCTTGCCTTTGAATTCTGCTTAAGATTTTTCTTTCCGTTTTTCGTTAATTTCGACCGTTTAAAACTTAGAAATTGGACCGGTGCGCTCCCTAGGTATACCTTTTTTTGTCGAGTATTCGAAAATGTCTATTTTTACTATAGACAAATGCGTAGGCGGAGAATATTTTAATTGATCATTTAAAAAAAAATGAAGTATTTTTAATTTTTTTGGCATTCACTTCAATAGATTTATATAAGTTTATTTCTAACAAAATTTCTGATATGGTTTATTAATCAGGATTAATGGTGACCGCCAATAGAAAAATTCTTTTTCTTAGGTAGCTGTTTTTTAAAGGACACAAAGAAATATTTTGACGAAGTCGAAGCTCAGACATGGAATCATCAAACGTTTTTTTGCATCGTGTACCTGATCAAAATTCAGAAACGCAATTTTTTTTAGTTATTCCCAGGCAACCGGTTTACCGGTGAATGTCGTTCTAAACCGGCTGAAGGGGTTTTCAACGTTATTTTTTGGGAACTTTATTGGCCAATTTTTAGTTATATTGATATTTATTCTGACTAACGTGAACCCATGAAATATTATGGTCACAATTGTTTTTTTCAAAGCAGTCTAGAAAAAAAATCTAGAAGTTTCAAAATTCTCTGAAAACCGATTTTACCAGTTGAGAACGACATTTACCGGTGAACCGGTTGTCTGGGGAAAACAAAAAAAAAATGCGTTTCTGAATTTTGATAAGGTACACGATGCAAAAAACCGTTTGATGATTCTATGTCTGAGCTTCGACTTCGTCAAAATATTTATTTGTGTACTTTAAAAAAACAGCTACCTTAAGATTTTTCCTTTGAGCGCGATTGTAAATTTCTAGAATTTAAATTCATTTATCTACAAAGATACCGCGTGAGTTTCAAGTAAATCGACAAAAATTGATTTGTCGATACTTGTGGTGATATGAGGCCAGATTTAATGCCTATTTTATTAAAGCATTGTATCCAATCACCTCACATCTCGACCCCACCTGAAACGCGTTATGGTTAAGAAAAACTTTTTGAAATCTGAGTTATTAGTTGAGCTCTAGATTATCAATATTTATATGGATGATGATCCCCGTCAATAGAAAAATACTCATTTTCAGATCAATGTATAACATACGTGAAAATAAACTTCATTTTTGTCTGATTAATGATTTCTAGGACTCTTTAACTCTGCCAAAGCCTGATAATTTTCTAATAAGTTTTTTGGATAAAGATTTTAATTTCTTTTTAGAGAGATTCCTCGCCCACACCATTTTTACATCAAAAATAGGGTAAAAAACTCGACAAAAATAGTATTCCTTGATTATTCTACACAGTAAACACATCGGAAGAAGAATCTTTTACTTTTTTAGCTCTCAATTCGACCTCTTTTTGAATTTGCTCAATATCGTCTAGGTTTTCTAGCTCGGCGAGCATTAGGGAAATTGCAGTGACGATTCCAGGCTTTCGGTTGGAGACCATGTCGGACTCTTCGTGAATCGAGGTTGAAATACTGTCCTTATCATCTTCTAATTTGTCCTCGTCTAAAATTTCGCCGTCCAAAATTGCCAGATTGGGTAAATACGACAAAACTTCAGCCCTGAATAGAAACAATTATTTGGTTTATTTTTGAAACTATTTTTAATTCAAATGGGATACAAAAGCAACAAAAAACTTTCTATTTACAAAGATTTCAAATGAAAATAGTTTTAAAAAATTTGTTCATAGCATGAGGAAAATTTCGGAAATATTTCTTAAATTCAGAAATGAAAAAAAAATATCATGACTTATGATAAGTCACTTAAAGTCAAAGATAAATCAAAGTCCATTTTAAAAATCCAAGCTATTTTCAATATTTTTTTTTAGATTTTAAAAAATGAGGAAAATTTTCAAAATTTTTTTCAAAATTTCCTAAAAATCAGAATAAAGACAATTCAAAAGTTTTCCACCCAGTTCAAAACTATCTCACTCGTGAAATCAAGTAAAATTCGATAAATTCTACGCTGTCATACAAAAAAACAGGCGAAAATAGAGACTACAGACAATATCAAAAATACGAGGAAGCCAATCTGTGTGATTTTTTGAAAAGGTAACTATTTTTTTCAAGAATTTTTGAAATCCCAAAATCTCTCAGATTTTTGATGCAGATGTGTTTTGTCACCTGTATCGATTGTGGTTAGTTTAGACGCCAGGGAGTTAACATTTCAAAATGCCATGAAAAATTTTTTTGCTCCAAATTAACCAAAAAACTCAAAATTCCGAGATTTAGACTTTTTCTAAGCTCAATTTTGTATATGACAGCCTACTTTTGTTCCGTACAAAAGTTATAATGGTGCTAAAAATGGTAATTTACCTATAATCTGGATGTGCGCAAATATCATTTCCAATTAAACTGAGGGAAGTTAATTCTGGCAAATCTTTCAGTTTTTTTATTTCCTCAAAAGACTCAATATTATTATAACGCAAATAAAGTCGTCTCAAGTTTGATAGTTGGCAAATTGAATCTAAATTTTTAACCCCCGCAAAGCACAGATTCAGAGTTTCGACTTCTTGCCAAGAATCGATATTTGACGGGATTGGAGAACCATACAGATTCACCGAACGGACAGAACATTCAGACGAAACGTCGCACATTCTACAATTTT
>SCLH01000115.1:267224-281018 GCA_004367855.1 Oikopleura vanhoeffeni
CTGTTTTTTAGCGCAACCCACACTTGTTATTATTACTCCATCGTCATCAGAGATATCTAATATTATCCCCAGGCCCCAAAAATTTCGAAACGTATACATTATCATATGTTATGGATTAACAGAAGCGGGAACACATTTTCACATTGATTTATTCATAAATTGTTTTTTTTGAAAATTCTCGTGTTTTCCGTCAGGTAGCTTTTTTTTTAGGTTACCCCACCCTTTGTCCCCATGCCATTTTTTAACAATTCAAGATAATACAAAACGTATTTCTCCATCCAACAGCCAAGAAAAACTCAAAGACCAAGATTTTTTACCGGAAGTCGGGTAATACTGGAAATCGACAAGTGAAAATTTAAAATGACGATTCTGAGAAAAACTGCCCATAGCGTAAATTCACTAGTTTGGCATCTAGTACAACTTTTCGTCAGACATTTTTTGGCAAATTTTGTTTTGTAATTTGACACCTCAAAAAGTATTTTGAAAAAAACGGCAAATCTGTAATTTGACTCTTTTTAAGGTGTCATATGACAAAAATATCATTGCCAAACATTTTCTGTTGAAAAACTACTCAAGTAAGGATATTTTCAGGTAAACAGGTTTTCTGGCTTAAGAGATAAACCAGCTGTTATTCGACCCCCCAAGAAGTGTCAAATTACAAAAAGTTGTACTATATGCTGAAATAGTGAATTTACGTTTTTCAGAATCGTCATTTTAAATTTTCACTAGCCGATTTTTGGTATTACTGGACTTCCGGTAAAAAATCCAAACGTTTTGGTATTTGATTTTTTTTGGCTGTTCGAAGCAGAAATCCGTTTGGTTATATCTTGCTTTGTTAAAAATGGCATGGGGACAAAGGGTGGGGTAAAAAAAGCCACCTCAGGAAAAATAGTAATTTTAATGGTCGTATACTGGTGAACCCGTTAACTTGAAAAAGGACAAAATTTTTGCAATACCACATTATTTTTTGGTTTTTACCACTCTAGTTTTAACCGCCGGTGGCGTCCTTTCATTTTTTATGCTCATTTTTAAGAGTCCTTTAGACAAAAAATTGTTTAAGAAAGCTGAAATTGGAGTGGCTTTACCCTAACCAAACCAGATATGATCATATTGTGGCCACCAAAACTTTTAGTTTTTCCCGGCCAACCGGTTCACCGGTAATCGACCTTTGAAGCTACCGGGTTTTTGATGACTAAATCCACAGGAATTTTTTATTGCCATTAATTTTTAAAATTTGAATTTTATTTTATGCTTTTTGCAGCGTAGAAAAGAAAAGATTTTTGAGTAAAACTAACTACACTGACGCAAATTTAATTTCATTATCAACAATAATCATGCAAATAAAGACGTTTATGCGAGGCTGTTCTCTGGTAGCGGAGCAATTTCCGAAAATAAGACAGCTCACGATAAGTTCTACAAATGAATTATTGTCGAATGTCACGTTCTGAATGTGTCTATAAGGACATGTGTTATGTCTAGGATGCGAACATTTTGCTGTAGACGCACTTTTTCTTTAAAATTGAAAAAAGGGCGCTAAAGAGCCAAACTTTTGCTCAATTTAGCCGCACCTCCGAAAACAGTTTGGTAGCAGTCATTTGGGTCATTTTTTTTACCAAAAAAACTGATTTGTTTTTATTCAAATTTTTAACATCGAAAAACTTATTTATGGGTTAAAAAGTGGTAAAAAGCGACTAAGTGCGTATAAATTTCTGATTTTTCATCGAACACGGCCAATTTCATTTTTGTCCTGAATGACATTTGATAGTATTTAAGGATAATTTTGTTTAATATCCTGCACGGAGTTAATTTCGGAAATGCTTGCTAACAATAAGCCTATAATAATTTAACGAAAGAAATTGTTAATATAAGGTCACTTTTTATCAAAGCCAGCCATTTGACTGGTCATCTGTTTCAGGATAACCAGAAAAGATAGCGAGAAAAGATTATTTGGCTCAAAAATGACATTTCATTTTTTTTTGTTTTTTTACAATTAAACAAAAACTATTTTCAAGAGATTATTTCTGTTTACAAAAACGGGACCACTGACATTGGCTGGGTTTAAAAAATGACCTTAGGCATTAGAATAAAGTGGCATTCGACATACGGAATTACATAACAATGTATATTTATATTCGAAATATATTTTTCGGAGTTGATTAAAACGGGGAACTTGGAGAAAAATTTGACAATACTTTTATAAATTCCTTTTTACAATTGATTATTTTTTAGATCAAGATTTAGAAGAAACCATGATATAAACCTATTTTTTATTTTAGGCCTTATCTCAAAGAGTTACAGTAGAGTGTATTTAAACGGACAGGTTTTACGAGTGGATTTGGGTTGAAAAGTCCTGCAAGCGTGCATTTAAAGATGCAGTTTTGGAATGAAAACTGTCCGCCACGTTTTAACGGATAATTTGAATGGTCCAAATGCCCGTTAAAACGCAGGCTTGCAGGACTTTTTAACCCAAATCCACTCGTAAAACCTGTCCGTTTAAATACACTCTACTGTAAACTGTGCATCATTTTTTTTGTGTAATTTTAAAATTCCATAAAAACAGCAAAAATCATTTTTTCAAAGAGAAAAAATTTCTAGAAATTTGTTTTCACGTTGTTTATGTAACTTTTTAAATTAAAAATTTCTTACCTTATAATTTTTCGGAGAATCATTCTAGGTCAATTTTTTAATATGACACTAGTTGAGTAAAATTTAAAAAAAATAATCCAACGAGGTCAATTTACAAACATGACTCCAACGGGGTCGAATTACCCTTCAGGACGAAAAATATTTCATTGCGATTCCAAAAATATCATAATTTTTTTAATATGTAATATGACCCCGTTTGGTACCACAATGAAGGCTATTCACAACTTGGATTGGAGTCAAAAGCCGTCAAAGAGCTATAAAAATATTGTTATTCCGAACTGCTTCAAACAAAAAAAACAAGATAAATAAATTTTTATTTTATTGAAAATTTTTCGCAAACCAAATTTTTTTTTGTAATAAACGCAACTACATTATTTACATTTTTCTGAATTTTATAATTTCCAAAATTGAACAAGATTAAAAAGAATGCATGAAGGAAGGATTAAATGTTATAAGGACAAAACATGAGCCATTGGGTGGTTTTCTGAATTTTTTAAGAAAAAAAAGTAATTTTTAAAATTTTGTAGGAAAATTTTCTCAGCTAGCCCACATGGCCAATTCTGCCATTTCGTCGTCTTCTTCCACTTTTGTGCTGGTTGGCACAGACGTAGATGGAGTTGGTAAATGTGGTAGAGCCTCTGGAGCAACTTCCAATAATTCTTTGTCAAGTTCTTCTTGCTCCATTTCTTCAAGTTCGGCGAGAAGATCATCCTCGTCGATATCGTCCTAAAAAAATTTGAATTAATTTTTGAGGCAATATTTTTTGGGGCAAAATTTGTTATATCGATTACGGTAATTGCTGGGCGTTTTATGCCACTTTTGATAGGGTGCGCAGCGGTCAAAATTCTAAGTTTTAAATTAAGATAATGAGACAAAAAGGTAAAAATTTTTTTCGCTTGGAATCGTTTTTTTTCGGTGGCGATGACCCCCCGATAGCAAATAAATTTTTATCAACAGTTTTAGTTTAGTCTGTAGGGTTCCCGCTGCGCACCCTAAATATACAAGAAACAACATCAAGTATCCAAATCTGAAAAGTGGCATAAAAAACCCAGCTAGTACCGTTATAGATATAATCCCAAATACTAAATTTTCAGAAAATGGGGTCATATTACATCATTAAGTCGGGGTTATACAAAATCAAAAAATCGATTGCACTGAAAAAAATACGCCAAATTCAGATTTTTAAGTTTTTTCAATTTTCAAGGTTTAGGTAGTTTTTTTAAAGGAACCCCCCCTCTAAAAACCAAGCGGTAATAGAGTCAGGAAACAATTTTTGTAGAAGCATTGGGGTAACTTTGCACGAGGAAACTTTTGGCAGTATTTTTTGGACAACCGACACCATCTGGTGGAGTAAAGACCCTTTTTATACCCCTAAAATTCGAAAAAACCGGTTTTTCGCTGATTACCGGTCGGAGTCAGAAATCGATAAAATTTCTCTTCGGCTAAAATTTTCTTGGCTATCGGATACAAAAAACCGTTTCCCGATATCTCATACCGTTTGGTCTACAGAGGGTGGTTCCTTTAAAAAAAAGCTACCTTAGGATTATAAAAATTCATTTTTATTTTTTAACTTTTCGAATATTATCGAAAAATTGTCAATTTATTTCAAATTTTGTTTTCTTTATTTTTGCAATTTTAAGGTTTTTATTATTTTTCAAAATTTGCTATTTTCTTGTATCTTAAATTTTCAGTACATTTTTGCGTCAAAAATATATCAAATTAAAAACAATAAATCAAAACATAAAAATGTACAAAAAATATTGCTAAACCGGGTTTAAATTAAAAAACAAAGATTGTAATTTTAAAGGCAGATTTTTATATGCCAACTTTTTTAGCTTTCGTCCGTGTAGTTGGATTTTTGCTGAAAGAATTTCAAAAATCGAAAAATGGCGCTAAATTCAAGACAAAGTTTTGCAGAAAATATTCTTAATCAGAATGTGGGTCAAATTTTAAAGACAAAATTTCACAAAATTGATAAATTTCCGAAATTTTTAATGATATTAACATCAAGTAATTTGAAAAAAAAATGAAATCAAATACAAGTGTATTTACCTGGAATCCCATAGGTTTGGCAATAGCGTCTGCAATTTCTTGTGCGACATCTTGTTGTTCTTGAATGTCCGCCATGAGATCATCAACTTGGTCGACATCCAATCCATTGTGAGCTTTCTTGAGTGCTTTTGCGGCGTAATCCATATTTTGGATAATTTGAGTATTTGATTGCGCATTTTCAAGGGCTTCACGCTGGAATTCGATAGTTGTTAATGTTCCATCTGAATTTTTTGCATTATTTTAAAACGGTAAAAAATGATACATAAAAATATTTTTTCTCTCACTTTTATTGTCACTTCAGGAAAACGTTGGTTCATTTCTAGTGACTAATCCAGATATCTATACTGTAACTACAGTGATAATACTATTATCACAAATTTTATTCAAATCTTATTTTTGAAAAAGACCACTACGATCATATCGATCCCCGAGTTCAAAAAAACTCTTTTATCATTAAATTGTTCAAAAATATACTGGCGGTTTTTTTTTAGCTATACCATGATGGTATTACCATCGAGGGAGAGTCAGTTGCGTTGAATGTTCTCAGAGATGGCTCATCCGATTGAACAAGACATTCTGTAAAAAAATCGTGGGTGTTAATGGTCCAATTCTCGAGAAATTGACGCTAACTGTTCAAAAGCAAAAAAAAAGCTTGTTTGTCTCTCAAGGGGTCATATTACACCAAAAACATTTTTCAAGTATATTTTTTGAATCGCAATGAAATTATCTTTCTACTGACGTGCGATATGACCTTATACCACCAATTTGAAATCTGACCCCATTGGTGTCATATTACAAAATTTGACCCTTCATGATGTTCCCCGAAAAATTTCAAGACATTTGATGAAGAAATCAAAGGCAAATATAGTCCAGCTTTCGAAAAATTGGCGATAATTGTTCCAAAAGCAAAAACTCTTGTTTTTTCTCTAAGGTAGCTTTTTTTTTAAAGGAACCCCCCTTCTGTAGACCAAACGGTATGAGATATCGGGAAACGGTTTTTTGTATCCGATAGCCAAGAACCTTTTAGCCGAAGAGAAATTTTATCGATTTCTGACTCCGACCGGTTGACCGGTAATCAGCGAAAAACCGGTATTTTTCGAATTTTAGGGGTATAAAAAGGGCTCTTTACTCCACTAGATGGTGTCGGTTGTCCAAAAAAATATTGCCAAAAGTTTCCTCGTGCAAAGTTACCCCAATGCTTATACAAAAATTGTTTCCTGACATCTATTACCGCTTGGTTTTTAGAGGGGGGGTTTCTTTAAAAAAAAAACTACCTAATTGGGTCATATGATATGACTCATATCACACCAAATATTTTTTTCAATTTTATTTTTGGAATCGCAATAAAATTATCTTCTCCTGGTATGTAATATGACCCCGTAGGATCATTTTGTAATTTGACCCCCAACTGGTGTCATATTACAAAATTTGACCCCTGGAAATGTTGGGCAAAAATTTTAAGGATGATTGCCGAAAAAAACAACTTCGGACTATATGCTGTACTCCAGAAATCCCTGTTTTAGTGATAACACCGGTAAACCGGAATTCGTTTTTTTTAAAAACAAACTTTTATGCAGGTGGTACTTTGGGCATTGGTAATTTTTTAAAATAGTTCAATCGGATGAGCCATCTCTGAGAACATTCGAGCACAGCGGCGTAGGTTCGAGGTTAAAGTTCATATTTCCTACCTGCCTGCACACCCAACAGCGCATTTGGGGACCTACTTTGGGGAGCTTAGTAGCGGAAAAGTAAAGTGCTTGCAACTTTACTGGTTTTTAGTTCTAGAGATTAAGGATAGATTAAATTTTTATATTATTTATTTATAATTGTGACTTTATTAACCCAGGTAGCAGATAGTGACATTTACAAAGTTACCTTCAACCCTACCGCATGTGTTATCCTATGTGATGGGAAAAGTGCAGGAGACGTCAGAAACAAAAAATAAATAACCTTGAGATTCAATTTTGAGACTGATTCCAGAAGTTAAATTTCAAAAAATAAGCCGCAATAAAACCTAACCTACGCAATTTATCAAAATCATTTGTTAAAGAAATACAAATTACTCAGAGACGTCAGATCAAAAGTTTAAAATGGAGCAGATTTAAAAAACAATTTTCTAAAAAGTGAATTTTCAAAGTAACCTGCGATTTTTGATCTCTTCATCTACAGGTGTTTTTCAATATGGCTCTGTGTGTGAGAGGGTTAAACTGCTTATTCAATATTTTTAAAATATTAATGATAAATAGACAAATCTCATGATTTTCAAGCCATTCCCGTCTTCTTTTGTATCTCAATTTTCTGAATAACACGTTTCAATATTAATTAAATGTATTTAGGATAATTTAATACAAGAGTTTGTTGACAAAATTGTCTAAAATTGATGTTCTGAATTTTATGCCCGTTTGAATTTGGGAACACCCCTTTTGACGATTTTTCAATGTTTTTTTCATTTTTCAAAAAAAAATGATAAAAGTTCATTTTTTAAAATAAAAAAAGTCAAAGTAAACAGACAAGCTTTTTAACATAGCTGGATCGGCGAGGTGGACTCTCTACCTTTTAAAAAATGATTTTGTTTGTTAAACCAGCTCCGGGATTTTTTAGAGAAAACGACGATTATACATTTATGACCCACGTACTCTCGGCTTCGGACCGAGAGAAACAGACAAGTTAGAAACCGCTATATCATAGTTGAGGATATGGCCGATTACATTTCAAGGGTAAATTTAGTGCCAAAAATAATTATAAAAAGTCCCGCTTATTAAAATGGCTTCATTATAAAAATAAATGATTTGAATCATTTTGAATACATGAAGATGCCTTTAGCCGAAACTGTTGTAAACCAAATAAAATATCATGAAGCTTCTTTTAAAAAAATTTCAAACAGCTTACTATGTTATCAGTTATTATACTCGTTATTGGGACCTCTATCTTCTATCGGTGCAATTTATTATACGGATTGTACCCTACTATCTGATTATAATAAACTTGACGATTTATTGACGAAAAATTTGAACAGAGGGAAAACTATTTCAGGCTCAACGGAGCTCTAAACATGTTTCTTCTTTTTGATCCTAAATGCTTAATTTTTCACCGATTAACCCTAAAAAGTTCCGCCAAGGCACCACGAGCCACAATTGTGGCTCCTACTTTGATATCGATGTTGTTTACAAGATAAGACTTAATGGCAGTTGGAATCAATTTGTTATCTAACGAATAAGGAAAGTTGGAAAGGTAATTTTTTGGCCATCGACATTTATATTCTAGAATTTTTAATTTTTGAGTTCTAGAAAAATATAGTGAGAAAGCAAGGTATACTTACAGGGGTGAAGATTTTTCCCTTCTTTTTTCCAAACTGGTTACGTAGGTTTCTCAGATTCAACTAATTCAAAACGGCGGAAATCAAGTGTAACAGTTTGAAAAAGAAGGGAAAAATCTTACACCCTGTATATCACGTGTATAAACGGTCGACAGTTGTCTTCCACAATTTCATTTCTGTCGGAAACGACTGCACAAGTATCTGGCGCTACGTCATAAGTTTCTGTCCGCTTTGATCATATTCACATAATCAAAGTATCTAAAATAATCAAGATCAAAAAGTTATTATTAGATTTTTTTCGATTTAAAAACATGTTATGATTTTTTCCTATTTTTGAAAGCAGATTATTACATTTTTTTTTTCTATCCCTTTCAAGTAAATATGGTAATGAAGTACAACTGGTGAACAATTTTTGATTGCTTAAATTCACTTTTATAATAATTAATTAGAAATTTTTTTCATGGATACGCTTATAAGTTAAAAATTTAGAAATTTCACTTCGAAAAAAATATCTGCCCTTAGAGTACCTAAAATTTTTATTTCAACTGTTATGCATGCACCAAAACACTTTCCTAAAAAACTTGCTAATCTCACATTTGTATTTTATGTAGTAGTTCCGAATAATTCTCAGGAAGTGAAACATAGGCGAAAATTCATAATAACTACATCCCGTATATACAGGAACTAAACATATCGAAAAAAAATTTCAATTATTTTTTGGAACGATCAAAATTCTTTGTAATGTGGTTTGAAGAAAATATTCTACGATCGCGTTTTTTGCCTTTTTTGAATTATTTTAGGTATGCTTGAGCCACAATTGTGGCCTCTGTGTCACAAGGGTTAAAAAATATAAATTTTGAAATCCTTTGCCCATTTATCAACAGAAAAACTTTAAAATCCCCGCAAATTTCTCTCGATTTTTTTATGGTGCTTTTGTCGTTATAAAATTTTGCCATAAAAGATTTTTCTTGTAAAATGAGCTCGTCCTCTAGTTGCTCTGCAAATACTCTTGGATTTTCCGTTACCACGTTCTCCTGAAATCTGTATTACATTTAGAAACTAACCGTCATATTATCGTTTACAATAATGATTTGGTTAAAAAAAATTGAATATTTAAAATTTATATTTTTTTTATTTATAGAGTTATGTCGGCCCTTGCTAATTATTTCGGCGTCCGTGCCGGTACCCAGCGTTCAAAAACAGCAACTTCGCACAGGAAGCTATCCAGAAACTTTACCGTAGAGACGAGGAAATTGTACTCAAAATCATCGGAATTTCTCGCGAAAAAAAATTGAGTCAGAGCGGAATTAGCTTCAGCAAAAAAGCATGCGGACAAAATAAAAGAAGCCGCATAAATGCACTCAAAGAAAAAACGCTTGAAAAACAAACAAGAACATATGGATAGTTTATTTAAAAACTAATATGCAATATATCGCGAAGTAAATATATGGAATTTTTAGACCGACTTTTCAAAAAAAAATATTTTGCATGGATTTCAAAAGTTTCGCGGTATAAAAGTTTCATCGAAGGTCTCACTTTAATAAGATAACTTTTTGTTTAATCATTTAAATGATTAATTTTCCCACCACATTGTATTGACTAATCCAGCTGGTTTCATACACATATTTAAGGGGGTAGGTGTCGGTAATTTTTGAGCCCCTATAGAATTAATTTATGATAAAATATCAGGTTTATGGAACTAAACTGTGACCTAGGAATTCTCTACTGGTCCGGCAGGTGGGATTATTTTTTTCAAAACAAATCTAGAAACCAATGTAGAATTTTTTCAAGAATTCGAATATTTTTGTTGCTTTTAACCCGCAGAAACCGGTATCCACACATGATATGAACATTTTTTATGTGGTGAATTCATGACCCAACCCGAAACGATGCATGACATTAAAATTATCGGAAATGTCTAAATCGGATTCTAGGAAATCTTCAATACTTTTTGAAGCCAAATGTTTAAACCTAATTATTCGGGAATTTAGACGGCTGATGGGTTAAATTTTGCATGTAGCTGTGTAAGCGCAACTTTTTTATCAGTGAATCTCTAGCTTCAATTTGGTGGTACTTTTGCTCCGTATTCAACTTTTTTTCGAACTGTTCATTTCGGGTTTACGATTATACTATTCTAGATTCTAGGGTGAATTCAAAAAAATGGGCTCCACATACTAGTAGTAACCTCACTCTTCCCGTACTTCTGTGTAAATTTTCAGACGCTTGTATGTGGGTCTAAAGAAGATCGATTTTGAAAAAACCGTTCTAGTGCCTCTTTAGAATAGAACTCACCAGCCATGTGGTGGTTGATGCATGTAACAAGCGAGTATTCCTCAGAATTCTTTACAACTGCCTAGATTTGTTTCTGAGGCTGTGATTGAAAGTACCAGATTACGACAACCTACCCCTTAACCCTGTATTTGTTCAACTTGGTAGACGCGGTCAGGCGAAATCACAAAATATATTTTGAAGAGAATACAAAAGAACATGACAGTAGTGGCTTTTTTTGCCCTTATACCATCCGGAGGGGAGGTNAATTTTCTTTCTTTATGAGTTTAAGATGCCTTTCAAAAGGTGCTAGATGGTCCGCGCTAGTCACGACGCTCAGTCTTTATGAACTTGAAAATGTCTGAGACCAAAAGGAATTTAGATAAGAAGATGAATCAATTCTTGATATAAACTATAAAAAAAACGGGGCTGACGCCCCGTTTTTTTTATATATATATACCACCAATTTGAAATCTGACCCCATTGGTGTCATATTACAAAATTTGACCCTTCATGATGTTCACCGAAAAATTTCAAGACATTTGGTGAAGAAATCAAAGGCAAATATAGTCCAGCTCTCGAGAAATTGGCGATAATTGTTCCAAAAGCAAAAACTCTTATTCTTTCTCTAATTGGGTCATATCACACCAAATATTTTTTTCAATTTTATTTTTGGAATCGCAATAAAATTACCTTTCTCCTGGTATGTAACATGACCCCGTAGGATCATTTTGTAATTTGACCTCCAACTGGTGTCATATTACAAAATTTGACCCCTGGAAATTTGGGCAAAAATTTTAAGGATGATTGCCGAAAAAATCAACTTCGGACTATATGCTGTACTCCAGAAATCCCTGTTTTAGTGATAACACCGCTAAACCGGAATTCCGTTTTTTTAAAAACAAACTTTTATGCAGGTATCAACTCTTTGGGCATAGGTAATTTTTGAAAATAGTTCAATCGGATGAGCCATCTCTGAGAACATTCGACGCAACTGACTCTTCTCGATGGTATAGCTAAAAAAAAGCCACTGCATGTATGTTTTTGTATTTCTCTTCAAAAATACAATTTGTGAGTTTCCTGACACGCTACCAGTTGACAGAATACAAGGTTTGAATGTTTATGAAACCAGCTGGATTAGTCAATAGAATGTGGTGGGGAAATTTAATCATTTAAATGATTAACAAAAGTTATCTTATTAAAGTTGAGACCTTCGCATGAAACTTTTTAAATACCCGAAAATTTTGAAATCATCAAAATATATTTTTTGAAAAAGTGGTCTAAAAATTCCATATATTTACTTCCGATATATTTGCATATTAGTTTTTTAAATAAATCTTACCAATTTGTTCTTGTTGTTTTTCAAGGCGTTTTTTCCTTTTGAGTGCATTTAATGCGGCTCTTTTATTTTTTGTCCCATGCTTTTTTGCTGAAGCTAATTCCGTCTCAATTTTTTTCTCGAGAAATTCCGATTTTTTGAGTAACATATCTTCTGTCTCTCGAAGTTTTTGGATAGCTTCCTGTGGAGTTGGCTGGTTTTTCTTACCACCGCCAAATAATTTAGCAAAGGCCGACATAACTCTATAAATACAAAATATATTTATATAAATTTTAAATATTCAATTTTTTTAACAAATCATTATTGAAAACATAAATATGACGGGTTAGTTTCTAAAATGTAATACAGATTTCCGGAGAACGGGTAACGGAAAATCCAAGAGTATTTTCAGAGCAACTAAAAGAGGAGAGCTCATTTTACAAAAAAATCTTTTATGGCAGAATTTTATAAGACAAAAGCACCATACAAAAATCGAGAGAATTTGCGGCGATTTAGAGGGTTTTTCTCTTTAAAATGGGGATTTCAAATCTTATATTATTTAATCGTAAAAATTAAGCCATTTAGGATCAAAAAGAAGAAAAACAATGTTAGAGCTCGTTGAGCAAAATAGTTTTTCTGTTCAAATTTTCAAGTCAATAAATACTATTTTTTAATAGAAACAATATAATAAATTTTGATAACCNTTTTTCCATCAAAATTGTAAACCTTTTTAAAAATAATTTTTGATTGATTATATATAAATCAAATCAGAAAAAACGATGACATAGGTCAGATTCTTGTGCATCCATTCCAATACCAAAATAATTTGTGAACACCACTGTGAGCTTGTATCACCTGATATGCTGTACCTTGCTCTTATCAGTAAATTTTCTAGAACTAAAAATCTAAATTCTAGAATATCAAATGTCGGATGCAAAAACATATCGTTTGAACTTCCTTATGCAAAAAAAATGAAACTCTAACTACCTTGGGCTTTCTGTAATAGGCGCTTGAACAGTCACCTATATATAGGTGTCGGTGCCTTGGCGGAACTTTTTTTTCTGTGCTCACACGGGTTAAGCTTTCTGTAAACAACATTCAAAGTAGAGCCACAATTGTGGCTCTGGTGCCTTGGCGGAACTTTTTTAGGGTTAATCGTAAAAATTAAGCCATTTAGGATCAAAAAGAAGAAAAACAATGTTAGAGCTCGTTGAGCAAAATAGTTTTTCTGTTCAAATTTTCAAGTCAATAAATACTATTTTTTAATAGAAACATTACAATAAATTTTGATAACCCATTTACTGTAAAAGTTCTGTTTGAAAATTTTTAAAAAACTTCAAATATTTTTATTTGGTTACAACGTTTCGCTAAGGTAGTTTTTTTAGACACGACCGATTGACTTTTCACCACAGACGAACCGTATGAGATATCACAAAACGTTTTGCATTCAACTGGAAACTAAAAAAGCTTAGGCCAAAATTTTTTTTTAAATTTGCAAAATTCAAGATTTTCAAATGGCCGGAAATGACCCAATATGGGTATCACACGAAACTAGAAGAAATTCTAAGACTAATGGCTGAAAAATAAAATTCCAAAAATTAAGTTTTCTTAATATTTTTCATAATGGCAAAGTGGTGAAAAGTCAAATCTGTCGCGTCTAAAAAAAAATTACCTAAAGCATCTTCATGTATTAAAATTATTCAAATATTTTTTTTCATAATGAAGCATTTTTAATAATTTTTGGCACTAATTCACCCTTGAAATGTAATCGCATATTCATATGATATACGGTTCTCACTTTGTCCTGTTTCTCCAGGTCCGAACTGCGAGCATACAGTATGCTGCATACTGGTTATAAATGTAAATCGTCGGTTTCTCTAAAAAATCCCGGAGCTGGTTTAACAAACAAAATCATTTTTTAAAAGGTACGAGAGTCCACCTCGCGATCCAGCTATGTTTAAAGCTTGTCTGTTTACTTTGACTTTTTTTATTTTTTCAAAAATGAACTTTTTATCATTTTTTTTTGAAAATGAAAAAAACATTGAAAATTATGTCAAAAGGGGTGGTTCCCATAATTTCAAACGGGCATAAAATTTCAGAACATCATTTTAGACAATTTCGTCAACAAATCTCTGTATTAAATTATCCTAAATACATTTAATTAATATTGAACGTGTTATTCAGAAAATTGAGA
>SCLH01000115.1:296315-317288 GCA_004367855.1 Oikopleura vanhoeffeni
TTAAGAATTTTGGTGCAATTTTTAACTCGGTAGCGTAAAAAGAAAACAAATTAGCGCACTTTCAATTTAAATCATAAATAAATCAATAATTTTTGTTTTCGTTTTTTGGCTTTTTTGGCCGCCAAAAGCAAAATCGTAAAGGATAATAATGCATTATGTGTGAGGCTTCTTTGGAGCCTGACACAAAAAAATAATAAAAAATGATGAAAATTGAAGGAGTAGGTACGAACTGCGTGTCCTTTTAAGAAGCTTTTTAAAAGCGTAGGTGTCGGCGTAGGTGGGATTGTATCAGATCACTGTTAAGTTTAAAATTACCGTGAAGGTTGGTTCTGTTAGTAACAACTGTTTTGGGAATATCACCTCTGCTAGTTTGGCGGGAAATGACCTTGGAAGAGGCTCAAATCAGCGACACCCACTTCCTTAAAGTCGATCCGGTCCCACAGGACCGTACTGGTGACCGAGAGTTAACCCAGATCATCACGGGCTTCAGAATTGTCAGGCGTTATGGTATGCTCGATCAGATTGAAACTTTGTGAGAGCTTTTGTAAAATAATTTTAGTGATCGGATGTGTAGTTAGGAAAAAATAACTTTGAAAAGTGCACATTACCCCCCTTAATTTGTATCCTTGCTCAATTTCGAAAAAAATTCCAACAAAAATGGCAGATTATGTTCATCTACTCACTCTCATTGAAAGAAGAGTTGCGCCACAAGTTTGTTCACTCTGTGTATTTGACATCAACAGTTGCCATGGGAGTTGTGTCGGAAATGCATTACCACCACCAAAAATTCTGTTTTGTAAATCGTATGAAGAAGATTTCTGTTTTGCCCTGTAAATAAGGACTTATTCGAGTGGAAAATTTAAGTATTCTGAATCTTCATGTCATTTATTTCAACTTATGGTTCACTCCTGATTGTGCGTCAATATCGAGAATTGAGCGTCTTTGATTGGCTTGTCCTTCAACATGATCGGAAAAGATGACGTATATTTTGCGTAAAACGTCGGTGCCTTCAGAGATGATAGTATATGATTAATATGCAATCCACTCAGAGGGCACGGACGTTTCACGCAAAAGATTCGTCATCTATTCCTATCATGTTGAAGGGGCCAATGATTGGCCGTCAATCTCTGAAAGCCAATCAGAGACGCTTAATCCTTTCACACTAGAAGCGAGACCCTCTGAGTGGCAAGTATTTTATGGTAAATTGATTTTCTAAAAAAGCATACTTTTAAAAATTTTAGTTATTAAAAAATTTGGATTTTTTTATTTGGATTTTTTTGTGTTTTTGATTTTTTTTTCGAAAACCAACTAATTCTTAATTCTTTTATAATTACTTTTTTACAATATTTAATATTCATTACCCCGATGGTTGTAATACGTCTGGAGTATCCATTCCCATCCAAAGGTCTCCGTCGTCTAATGCTGCTGAAATGCCTCGTTTAATCTCAGTCTCCTGAATCATTTGTTCGTAAATAGTTTAGTAAAAAATGTTAAGCAAAGTTTGCATTGCAAACCAACGGTTTTTAATAACCGATGATTTTAATTAAGCTTTTGAGGTATTTCTAAAGGTAAAGAGAACTAGTCTTTATTGTCAATAAATCGTCATTTTTACCGGTGATGTGCTGATTTTTATACCGACGCATGCAAGCGAGTTGTCTCCATGAATTAAGGGTCCTTGGGTAACAGATCGTGAATATTTGAATGATGCGAAATGCGCGTATATAATTAACTCAAATTTGAACTGATGTTATAGGCACATTCCGAAATTCAGGTTTTTGGCTGCAATTATACCTCGTTTTTCTTATCTTTCAAATAGTCACGATTTGTCAGCAAAAGCCCTGAATTTATATATATGGATAAAGGGCCCTCACTTGACAGATCGTGACTATTTGAATGATTCAAACAACGCGTGATACTGGTACCCAATCGAAAACCTGAATTGGAAAATAGGCCGATTTCATAAGTCAGATTTAAATGCTCAGATTCCGCATCTTTCAAATAGTCACGATCTGTCAGTGAAGGGCTCTAAATCAATACAAATCAGAACCAGCTGAATTAAATTTTACATTTTCAGTCAACATTTAAAACGACCAGTTAATGCCTTTTTCAATATTTGGGTTCTTGGTGTTATTTTTTGTTGATTAAATAAACAAGAAATTACACCAAATATCCACATCCGAAAATAAGCACAAAAGGCTCAGCAAAAATCGTAATCGATATACCAAGAATAACCTGAGCATATGTTGTGGTCAGTGGTGTTAGTGTGCTTATAATTGTGGTAGGTGTTTCACAATCACACGTTTCTGTACAGTAACCATATTCACTATCTCCTCTTGTATCTGTGAAACACCAATCCCCCTTAGGATCGTTATCTGGGTTGGCACAAAAATTGTTATCTACATTTTCCATCAATTTTGAATTCGATCTTTCGTGTGTTTCATTCCATTTTACACAAGCTTTACCATCCTCGGTACAAGAACACTCCCTTTCTTGAAATAATTGACTTTTTTTTCCTGGTTCTATTTTCGACGAATCCTATGAGATATAAATTATTTTATATAATAAAGTTTATTTAAAGTTTAAATATTTATTATAATATAAGTTTATATACAATTAAGTTTCAAGTTATTGCAAAGTATATCTAGCAATATAAAATATTTTGACATTTGATGTTGAAAATAGGCTGTCCGTGGTCTCGAAATTGTTTTTTAACTATCATTTTGGAAAGTAAAGAATTTTTTTCATATAAAAACAGAATTTTTTTTAATCTTTTTATGCCTGAAAACTTAAATTAGTTGTGTGGATAAAGTGGTGTTGCACAAATTAAGGAGGTGTATTAAAGCTCGAAATATGTAAATTATTTATAATGTATTTGGAAGTTGTATTTGGAAGTTGAACTGCCAAAGTTGAACAGCAAAATTTTACTCGAAAATTGAAACTACAGGGCGCCTCTAGATAAAATAAATGGTATTTAAAAAATCATATTTATTTTTGAGAAAATTGTTTGTGGCAATTTTGAAAAATTTCCATAAATTTTTATGGGATTGTGAAAAACAATTTTTGCACTGCGAAAACTTTTCAGGTTTTTATAATTTAAGTATAAAATAGCACATTTTCACGAAATTATGCTCGAAAATAAGCGATATCTCTTTTTCAACCAAAGTGAATCCTGAAAATGAGGGTAAACTCTATAGTGCGTGTTCGAATCCCACTAGTTTTGTCTTAGTGATTGTATGAGTGATTGTCTTAGTGATTACGCTTTGGTGCTCTTAATGTCAAGCACCCTTACCTATGATTATACCGAAGACAATCACTAAGACAACATAAATGGCATTCGAACACGCGCTATGAATATTACTCTCATTTTCAAGATTCACTTTGGTTGGAAGAATAGCCATAATATGTGTAATACGCATTGTGTATTATTACATAGCTGACAAACTTTTGTGAATAAAATAGGATTGATTCAAAATAAGTTAAATGTTTTAATTTTTTCTAATAATCAGCCAGAATGATTCAAGATGAATAAAAAAAAATGCAAAAAACATAGTTTTCGGACCCGAATCGGATCATTTAAAATGAAAAATATATTAAGTATACAAAAATTAAAATATGCCAACAATACCTGAGCAGTTGTTGGGTAGATTTTTGTTGGGTAGGTTTTTGTTGGGTAAATTTTTGTTGGGTAGGTTTTTGTTGGGTAGATTTTTGTTGGGTAGGTCTTTGTCGGGTAGGTTTTTGTTGGGTAGGTTTTTGTTGGATAGGTTTTTGGCTTGGTTGTTATTGTGATGGTTGTTTCGCAATCACATGTTTCTGAACAGTATTCATAACCTAGACCCCCGCTTGTAATTCCATCCTTTTCTGTATAACACCAAATTCCTAATTCATCATTATCAGGGTTTGCACAAAAATTGTTATCCACGCTTGCCATGTTTTTGTAGGAGCTTATTGAGATGTTGTATACGCTATTCCATGTGATACAAGGTTTTTGATTTTTTGCACAAGAACATTTTTGAAAGGTTGCTAAAAATGGGTTCATACTTATCAATGGTTACATTTGTAAGGTCGAATCGGGGTGATTAACTGAAGAATTTTCACAACCTAAATCATTTCCACGACTATTACAAGAAAAACAAGTCAATCTGACCCATCTTGTGGGGAATTTTTGAAATTTTTTTTCATAAATTCATCAAAAATATAGTTGATGTACAGTATAGTTGTAGTAACCTTTGGTGGAACATTTTTACCAGAGACTACAAACTACTATTCATAAGTTATTTTTATAATATTGTTATAAAGGAAAAAAAGTTAACCCCCTCTCAAGTTTTGTCACAACCCCAACCCTTTTAAAAAACACCTGTTAATTAGAGACCAGAAATTGCAGGTCACTTCTGAGCAAGTCATTTTTTACGAAATTGGTTTTTGAATCTGCTCCATTTTCAATTTGTGTTCTGACGGCTTTGAGTAAATTTTTATTTTTTCACAAGTGATTTCGATAAATTGCGTAGGTGAGGTTTTATTTTCGGAAAAACACCTGTATTATTTCTGAGGAAGTCACTTTTCAGGAAATTTAATTTTGAATCTCCTCCATTTTTAATTTTTGTTCTGACGTCTCTTATTTTTTTCACAACTGAATTGCGTAGGTTGCAGGCAACTAAGTAAATGTCAATATTATACGGGGTGAATTAGGTCAAAATGTAAATTAAATAATATAAAAATTTAAGTCTATCCTTAATCTCAAGGACTAAAGAACAATAAATTAGAAGCACTTTTAATTTTCCTGTAATAAGCGCCCAAAGTAGCGTCCCCGAATGACGTTTGGGGTGTGAAGGGGTTAAGACTCTTTGAAAAGTTCTTCTAGCCCCTTAAGCTTCTGGCAAATTTGAGGAAGAATAAAAGGTGGACCAAACGAGATTTGAACTCACCCATAATTTTAATTCTTGAAGGTATTTTTGAAGTATCAGATGAATTTTTATTTTATGAAAGGGACTTGCAAGAAATAGGACATTTTCTTTAAAAAAAAAAGGACCCAGTTCCTTCATCACAATTTTTAACATCACAGTAGCCATAAGTAGGCACGTCATCAACATTATCGCCACTGTAATAACACCATGGTCCTTTCTCGTCATCATCTGGGTTTCGACAAAAATTGTGTTTCATGGATCGATCTGTATCGAATAAAAATATGATAATATCAAAAATGTATATGGATTCAAGACCCTTAACAGTCAAAAAATGCGCTTGAATTTCGGTGGCCACTGGCCAGTCATTCAGATTCTCGCATTTTGAATCATTCAAATATTCAACATCAGGATATGTCCGTCGAGGGTTTTTTATTTATATAATATCTAATAAAGGGATTTTCAGGCCCTTTGTCGCGCGTTGACATTTGACCTTCATTGTTTTGTAGTAATTATATCACAAGGAAGTAGAAAATAACGTTTAAAATCTCAACCGTTTAGAAAACAACCGCAAGCGGAACTAGAGAGCTCAAATTAAAAACTTGAGAATTTTGAAGAATTTACAACTTTTCTTCAAAACTCGTATATGGAGTAAATTGACGACAAGGAATTAAAAAATTACATTTAAAATTGAAAAAAATCCTCACAAGTACCGCCAGAGAGCAAAATATTTTTTAGAAAAAGTCGTATATCTTTGAAAATACTCAACGTTTCAATTTTCTGATCTTATATTCATTTAAATCTTGTTGTTATTCTACCTAAATTTAGAAGGTCTTGCCTCATTCCAGTCTTGACATAAATGACCTTCCTTCGTTCTGCTCAAATTTCCACTGTAAGTATTTCTGTTACCTGGGGCCGCATACCAACAATCCAATGCTTTTCAAAAAGTTCAGAAGAAATTACTCAAATAGCATGAATAGTAAAAACTACCTTTTTTTTATCAAAAACAAACACTTAGAGACCTGAGTCAGACGACTGGTTGTGAATACTTTTTTCAAATAGCTGATGTATTAGGAAAACATAAATTATGTCAGCGCTTGACTTCTTAAAAGACCTCACGCAGAAGCTTACGCCTCCTTAAAATTTTCCTAAAATCACTCAAAATATTTCACTCAAAATTATCTCAATAAAATTCTTTCTTGACCCCAAATTATTGACAATCACCCCCTTCAACGCGTAGTTACAAATTAATTAGATGTTTGTTTTCATCTTTTGCAACATTCAAAGCCGCAAAAACCCTAAAGATAATCTCTATCGTTAAAAATGACGTGGATTCGTTGTTTTTGTAAATCATAAATTGAAATTTGTCTGCTTTTCTCAAGGATTTAAAACGAGGATATTATCTCGAACTTTGTACCTAAAATTCCAGATAAAACATAAAAAAAGAGCTTCATAATCGTATTCTGAAATTGGATGTTGCCGGTTAACCCAAGGATATATATTTGTATTTGGTAAACAGGGAGTACTGTCTGCTAGATTTAAGTACACAAACTTGCTTTTTATTTACATACAGTTAACAAGGTACGGTACATGCTGCTTTAAAATGCTCAAATTGCAATCTTGCGTTTTTTGATGAAAGTTGGTCTTGAAATTCTGAGAAGTAGTTTTATTGACTACAATCCTCGCTTTCTAACTGGCACACTCCTAAGTGGTACAAAATCCTTAACAGGTACAAGTAACTTGTAACAAGTTGTACCGTACAACTTTTGAATCGGTATTTGCACGGTGCAATGCAACAGTTAGAGAGCGAAGACTGTATTGAAAATTCAATTTATTTTTGTTCAATTCATCACTTCAGTGAACCGTTAGATATGCAAGATTAAATTTGAAAGTTTTTAATGGTTTCTCGACAATAAGGCCACAAAAGCGAAAATCATTGGGATGTCTTGTTAGCGTGTCCGAGGTCGTGCAAATTTCAGAGCACCAAAAATTTCAAACTATACATAATACGTGAAATTTTGCGCTGATTTCGAATTTGGAATTTTTTTCAAAATTTTGAACTTTAAGCTCAAATTTTTTAGTCAAATTGAACCGATGCAGAATCAAGATTTCAATAATTCCATTGTAAGTTGTGATTGACAAATATAATAAATAAATATGCATATTAGTTGCCCTTTTTTTGCCTTTGAAAATTATAAAAAGTGCAAAAATCGTTAATTTTTGGTAATTTCTACCTCTAGCGCAAAATCTTGTGACTGCTAACACTTTCTAATATGTTGAAAATAGAGTCCAAACAAATCTACACAGATTGAGTTTAATGAGTAAAGAAAAGGACGGCGAAAAGTTGGAAAAATTTGTTTGAAAATAATTCTTTTTGTTTGCTCTCTAGCGCCAAGATTTTCAGTTAATTTGCAATTATAAGAGATTGATGTTAAAGCCTGAATTTCACTTTGTTTTCATACTGAAATATCTATCGAAAATGATAACATGAGCCGCTAAAGAGCAAAAAAGATTTGAGAGCAAGTAGATTTTGGAAACTGAATCGTTAAAAATTTAATTTGGGTGTCCGCAGTCGAGCAAAAATACAAGATCGATTATTTTCAAAAAACAAATTTTACGTAAAATTTTATGTTGATGACGAAAATGAAATTCATTTTTAAAATAATATTAAGAAAGCAGTCAACTTTATATATCTTTAATTTTTCTATATGACTTTCGATTTGTGCAGTTTTCTTATATCTATTTTTAAAATCTATAAAAAGTTTGAAGTAGTGAAAATTTAATGAAGCACAACCGAACAACATCAAAAATACCCGATTTTTGTGATTTTGACAATTTTCAAACGCGAAAAAAAAACTTGATAAAAACATTAATTGATGTGTATATATTTGAAATCACGAAAAAAACTTGAGTGGAATGAGACATTTTAAATTTCGATTCTGATTGGTTGAAATTTTAACCAATCAAAATCGAGCTTGAACTTCCAATTTTTGGAAAATTAATCACATATTCGTGATCAACGCAGAATTTTACGTTAGATGTATAGTCTCATATTTTTGCAGCATAAAAATTTGACAACGTCTGACACCGACTCGTAATTTTTAACGATTCAGTTTTCCAAATCTACTTGCTCTTAAGGGGGTCGGTGCATTTTGGCAGATTTGCACTTTTTCAATTTTTTTTGTTTTCATCGAAAGCTTTTTGCCACTTCATAATTTTCGAATAAAAAGTATTTNCAAATAAAATTCATTTCAAATTTAGTACAAAACGGCAGGGTTTGGGTTGATGTTCAGAAATCGGTAGAGTCTTTCACAACATTTCTTTTCTTCACACGGTGGTGCCGTTTGAATGAGCTAGAATATTTTATATATTTCACCATATAAGATTGTTTATAAAACCGTAAGTGGAGGGATTGGTACCGGACAAAAAAATGGTCGGAAATATTAAACTTTCCCAAAAACTGGCATTTTTGCATTTTTCGTGTGCAAAGTAAGGTGAGGACCGGCACCCCAAAATCGACCCACGCGGTAGTTTTAATTTACTTTTCGCGCGGACCTTTATTTGATTCTGTCTGGACTTAATTAAGGGGGTCGGTGCATCTTTTGCAGATTTGCACTTTTTCAATTTTTTTTGTTTCAGGGAAACTTCTTCTGCCACCTTCATAATTTTTCAATAACAAGTAATTTCACCCGTAGTTGACACTTTGAGCTCACTTGTTACGATATCTGTTTTTTTTAGCTCGATTGATTTTTCTTATATAACTTGTCTTAAATTAACCTCTAAAAAGCGCTTTTCTGTCTGTTTAGGTGGTTAATGAGATGACGATTTATTTTTTCTTGTTTTTAATTGAAGCTTCGAAAATTAAATTCTAAAAAAGACGAAAAAAACCGAATCTTAGCAATATCGAAAGAAGATTTATTTTATGAGTTAAAATTTATTTAATTTGCGTGGTGACGGTGGCTTACTAAATTAGGCAAGTTCGGTGAATAATTTTCTTTTAATTTTGGATTAAGGAGGGCTTAGTTTATTTCGGCGCAAACTTTTCATCAAAAAAGTCTGATTCAGAGATTAATCAGAGCGAAGAAACACGAGCCGCACTATTTGACTTACTTTAAAGTACCATTCCCAATATTGGTTCAGTAGGATTCCATAATAGTTTGAAAGTTTTGACAGAACAATGAGGAAATTTTCAACACTATTTCAATAGCTTCGACCCGCAAATCCAAAAATATTCATGTATGTTTTTCAAAATATCATATAAAACTTTATGTTCGTACTACGCGGAAAGTTAAGTGGCCATTTTGAGAGTTTTTTCGTTGATTTGAACATACTGTAAAACACTTTGTGGAAATAAGGATTTTTTGATTGCTCGGAACTTTTTTTAATTTTCTAATTTGTGGATTTGAAGTTTATTCGAGCCTATAAATTTTCTTAAGATGAATTCCGAAGTTCGTTTAAGTTCAAGTTGCCTGGAGTATGAACATTTCCTTGGTGGCTATATTTGCGAAATATATACCATGTTTTGAAAGTTTTTCCTCGAGGCCCCATATCGGTATTGCCAATGCTCCGACCCCTTAGCATTTGTAACACATTATGTTTCCGCCCCGAAACATGTTTGGTGCCAAATTGTGGCTGCAGATAATCATACCATTTAGATAATCAGTATTTACAATTAAGTCACATTTACATACTAAAACAAGATTATGCTCAGGCGATTGCGGATTGAACCTGATTCAAATGCAATCAGAAGTTTGTCTCTTCATTCGATCTCCTTGCAGGACGGGCTAATAATAACCAATGAAATGTTTTTTGATAATTGCTATTTTATGACCTTCTCTTCACGATTATCGCTGTTGGATACTGAATTCCTCTGAATTGCGTGATAAATGCCCATGTTTACTCGTGAGAGAGGCTGACTTGCGACATGAATCACCGCCGGTGCTTTTGATTTCGGCTAAGTAACTTTTTTTAAATAATTTATTCCAACCAGACAACTATTGGATGTCATCCTTCTTACTTCTTTACAATTAAAAATATTGTCGTATTTATAGTCTGTGTGAATTCTAAGTCAAATATGTAATGTATGATTATTTTACTTGGCTTTGGACAATCAATAAGCCAGTCTCGTGCTTAATTTTAATTAATTGATCCTGATTTCTGTATCGTACGCAGTCTTCGAAAGTTTTTCGACCGGACGTCAAAAGTACAATTTTATATTATACTTATGTACTTTTTATCATGCTCGAGCTTACGATGAGTTAGGTCATTGTACCATAATTGGCATATTCTTTTTCCAAACTAAGTCTTCTCTTAAATGGCTTTTCTCTAATTTGCGCGTGTTGCGACCTTAATATGTTTTTAGTGATTGTTTGAGTTGTTTAGCGGGTGCTTGATTGTGACCGAAGTTGATGGGGTGTGTACTCACTCGCGTCACTAGAAACACTTGTTGGATTCGAACAGCGCTCTACAGTAATGTAGCTCTTTTTTTGTGCGAGTGAAATTGTCCTTTAGCTTAGGCATTAAGCTGGTTAGTAGATTTTTTTTTGACCGCCAGTATAGCCCGATGCAGGTTTGAATAATCACTACGGTAGTCTATTTTTTTGGCCGTATTCTAAAGGACATTTTCTCTTCGGCAAGTAAAACAGTACATCGTAGCTTCAGGAGGTCGCAGGCCTTGAATCAAATCGGAGTGATTTTTTCGATTCCGTCCGTCAGTTTTTGAAATTTCCGATTCCCCCAAAGACTTAGGTTGGGTATGCCTCAGTACTTACCCTCTCACAATTTTGTTCAATCTGGCCCTACTACTTAAACCTACGTTGTATATCAGGGCTATTTGGAAAATGTAGGTTATATCCGTTGTGCCCGGTACTTAATTATTCCCTTTTTTTAAAGGCATGTTTTAGTTATCGCGTTAATCTGGTCATTCTTTCCTAGGAGTAGTTGTTTGTTTGGTTTGGTCTGTTATTTGTTTACTTCCGTCTGAAGTCGCCCTCAAACCCGGATTAACCTTCTTCTTGGGCTTGCCCGTGCCCGATGTTCAAGCCCTAACTTAATTTGATAACTTCGTGTATACTCGAGATTATCTTGAACTTGCATTTCGGATTCAGCCGTATTTTCGTTCATTGCCGTGGAATAATATGAAATGAACATTCCAACCCCAGGGAGCTGTTGAGTTTTTAGGTGCGGTGAATTTTTCGAAGTGCTGAAGATGGGCGCGTGTTGGGTTCTCGCCGGCTATTTGCCCCGGATATCTGGGTACAGACGAATGCACAAGGCGTCAGGATTATTTGCTTACTCCGCAAATTTGAGGGCCTATTGAATCTATTGGATCGTAACAACAGACGATTAAAATTAGTTCGTAGATGATTATGTATATGACGTCAATTTGTGTTACACGTAACTACATTTTTATAGATGTTTGGTCAGTAAACGCAGCCAGTGGATTTTGCAAACTTTTATGTATTTTTCAGGTTTTACTCTGTGGTTCATTTAGTTCTTGTTATTTGCTTCGTTAATGTTCAGTATTAAGTAATCTTTAAATATATCTAATGTTTCTTCTGTCATTATGGTATGATTACCAACCAACTTTGTGGAACTTTCGGAAAAAATGTTTCCACCATTGTTATGGTTGTCATTAGCGGTGTGTGGGTTTCCTTTCGAGTATTTTGCTCAAATTGAGATCTTTACGATTGGGGTTATCGATAGTGTAATATGTGATTTTATTTTTTCTGCAATCTCTGATACAATAGCGCGAGTTCATTATTTTTAAGATGGATTCGTCGTAATGATAGGTTCTTTGTATTTTATTATTTTTTTCCCGTTAATATGGAACAACTTAGTACAATACATAAACAAATTTACGTTTATACTGTAGGTGATTACGTTTGTCAAATCGCAATTTTTTGGCGATTGTTTCCAAACTATTTTTGATATTTTTGGGATTTAAAATTTCGATTTTTGAGCGAGGTCACCTACATCTTAATCGTTAAATTGTTTTATTTTCCTGAGTTCACACTGTTCTATTTTGAAAATCCTAAACTTTTCATATCTTTTACCACGGACTCGCATCTCAAATATTTATTCGTACTGGCCGTAGGATAGTTAAATTTTGAGATCGAGTTCCGGTTAGTAAATTGATAAAGGTTCAAGGTTCTATTTTTTTGCGTATTGATATTTATGAAACTATGGAAACAAATTTCCGGTTTATGGCGTAGGGTGAGTTCCCGCTAAATCGTAATTTTGAATCTTTTGATGTTTCAAAATATTTTGAATTAATCTTCTTTCCCGATTTTGAGCGATACGTGGCCCTTCGGATTGTTTTGTTTTCTGTTTTTAATTGTTATTTTAGAATAATTGACCTTGAACCCTTATATTTTATAAACCGATCCATTCATGTTGATTCTCTTTTAGCGTGAGTTCGAATAAATTTTTAGATTGGAGTTCGGTTTAGTAAATGTATGGTTTAGCTTCTTCATTTTTTGTAAAAAATGTTCAATTTGACCTTAAGAACTTAAAATTTTTTCGGTCTTATGGGCGTGGGTGATTTCGCTCACTCGATTTTCGTTTTTCAAATTTTATGAATCACTTATTGAGATTTCGAATTCCGATTTTTTGCGAATCCTAGCTTACCGGGTATCTTTGAATTTTTTTTTGTATTCTTATTGTATATTTTAACGGAAAATGATAGAATAGACCATTCATTTTACCCCCCATGTCCTCTCTGTTTATTCTCTTGTGCGGTTCGAATACTCCTTGTTGTCTGGAGTATTGTTTAGTGTATTGCTGGAGGTCGAGCCGATTTAATTTGCGCTCCATTCAGTTACTATTTTCGTTATTATTCTTAATCGACCTCCTGGCTAAGCCTGGGGCTTCGAACCGCGCTTAGAACTAGTTACTTCTTGAGATATGTTCGTTGGAAAGTCGGTTATGTTTTAATATCAATTCCGGGAAAATCCTGCAGGTGCGTATCATATCAGTGCGTGTGCATAAGGCACGTTGTCACTGACGCCATTTTGAGCCAATTTAATCCCATTGGTTGTTTTATGTGCATTATTCTGTGGTTAGGATAATTTGTCAAATTTTAGTCGCTTGGTTGGATATGTAGGCGCTTTAAGGTCGCGTTATTTTTTTACGAGAAGCTTTTAGGATTTTTTGGTTGTATGGGGAGTTTTGAAGTCACGGATGTGATTTTGTCAGCGTGACATCTCGAATTGCGCCTGTGGTATTACCTTTTGTTAATTCCGGCCTACTACTAAAACAAAATTGTTTATCTATCGGGCCGAATATTTACAAAAGTGTGATAGGATTACTTTTATTTGTCGTCTTGGCGGGTGTATTCTACATGAAGTTCTACGCATTTTTTGTGATTTACTCTATAAGTATTACATTTGTGATCTTTAACGATAAAAAAAAAAACTCATTGTTCGCATTGCTTATGTTTCGGGCCTAGGCGTTTTCGTTTTTTGATAAAAATTTCTTTTTGTTCCTCATATCGCGACTATACGAATACGCGGATTTGCTATGAATGTTTCTGCAAATTTTCCCCGCGATATTGCCCGTTGTATCGAGGGTAAGTTATATAAACAAATCAGTTATTGTTTTGCTGAGATTTTTTGATTAGTGCAGTGAAGCAATGGAGGCTAAGGTTTTTGTTGTGCAAGCGATTGTATGTGCAGCGTAAACGATTCGTAAGTTCATCTATTTGTTTTGATTCGATCATTTCTTTCGTTTCAAATTCTTCATGTTCGCCTTCTAGATGCGATAACGTTCTGTTAAAAGGATTAATATTCGGAATAAACGAATCGATATTTCGTGCTCAACAGAACCCAAAATAATTTTATTTTCAATTATTTTTTATTGGTCAATGATCGTCCCTTTTGAGTGGCTTTACTTATGATCTTGAGCGTCAACTGAAGAATATACAAATTGAATATTTTTTCTCCAAAGTATAAATTTTACACTCATACCCCTTTTTTATCAACTTTCGTCTAATGTGCATTAAATTAATTTCAAAATGTATCAGGTTTTATTTTTTATTTTCGGTAAATTAGAAATATGTAATTCCTTGTTACGTTGCTTGTTAATTCTTGCCTATTTTTCGGGTATTTAAAAAATTATGATCAGGCTGAATGCTCTGTTTGCAAGGTTAATCTTCACATTCTCGAATTTTGAGATTCTTCGAAATTTGCAAGTTGTCAAATGGCATAGGCAAAACAATATTTTAAATTCATGCAAATTTTTTTGCTTATTTCACCAGAACTTTCTATGCGGTTAACTATTTTCTCCCGTTTTATGCGAAATTTTATAATGTTTCCAACACTTCACAGTGACATTTTTCATTAATCCTTGATATCTTTGTCCATAATTGGCTAATTCACTCTCAGTTTCTTCGGGCCGCGGTTCCATCGGGCGAGGAAACTAATGTTCATAACTTTTTAAAATTTATTTCAAAATTCAAATTCTTTACATTTAGGTAACGAGGCGGTTTTGGAGTTTATGTTCAGAAATCGGTAGGCAGTTTTTCACACTTCTTTCTCCCGGTGGTGCGTTGAATGAGTGAAAAATTTTTTATATTTCACATAATAAGAATGTTTATAACCGTAAAAGGTGAGGCGTTTTGTGTTAATTGGTCGGAATTTACTTTCCCCTCGAGCCATTTTTTGATTTTTGTGAAGGGGTGAGCCGGCAATCGCCAGGTTTGATTTTATTCTTTTGACGGATTTTGTTTCTGTGGCTTAAATTAGGCGGGTCCGGTGCATTTTTGCGATTTTGGGCCTGTTTCATTTTTTTTGTCTCGGGGAACACTTTTTGGCCATTTATTTTCAATAAAAGTATTTCAAAAGTAAAGTTGCATTTGGCTCCTTTGATTACATCTGTTTTTTATTTTTGTTCGATTATTTTTACTTTATAATTTGTCTTTTATAAACTTAAAACGCGCTTTTTGTTAACTTTGGTGTTAAAGTAGATTTGAAATTAATTTTTTCTTGTTTTTTTTCGAAGTTCGAAATTAAATTTTCCCTACAAGAACCGAAAAACAAACGAATTTTAGAATCCCGAGAATATTTTTTTCATGAGTTTAAATTTTGCGTGGTGAACGAGTCGACTTACCAATTAGGCAAGTCTCAGTGGAATAATTTTTTTTTAATTTTTGATTAAAGAGGGGTAAAGTGCATTTTGCGCAGACCGTATTTTCATTCAAAAAAGTATGATTCAGAGTATAAACAAGAGCGAAGAAACAGAACGAGGACATATTTGATAAAAGTTAAAGTAGCAATTCCCAATATTTTCAGCTAAGGATTCCATAAAAATAAATTTGAAAGTTTTTGAACAAGAAATGAGGAAAATTTTCAAAATATTTCCAAATAGTTTCGACCGAAAATCCCAAAAAAATGTGGTATGATTTTTCAAATATCATATAAAAATATGTAGTCAACTACGCGAAAAGTTAAAGTGGCCAGTTTGGAGAGTTTTTTTCGTTGATTTGAAACAAATACTGTTAAAAAAATTTGATGGAAAAATAAGGCATTTTTTAGAATGCTCGGAAGCAATAACTCGAAAATTCTTTAGTTAAAAAAGTTGCCTGGAGTATGAAACATTACTTTGGTGGTATATTGAGAAAAATATATAAACCCAGTGAAAAGTTTTTCATCAAGAGCCCATATCCGTATCTGCCAACATGCACNAAATTGTTCAAGCTTCAAATTCAATATTAAATAAATAATGATTTGATAAAACTCCTGGCGCTAGAGAGCAAACAAAATGAAACCCTTAGAAAATTTTAATTTTTTTTATTTTCAAACATAATTTTTCAACTTTTCGCCCACTTTTTTTTTACTCATTAAACTTAATCTGTGAAGATTTGTTTAAACTATATTTTCAACATATTAAATTCCGGCCAAAATTTTTTTTCATGGTCGGGATCATTTTTGAGGAGAGTTTAAACCTGTAAACTCAAAGTATGGTGCTTAGGGATTAAGTTTTGCAGATAAATCTCCCGGTAATAACACCAGATATTGACCATGATAATTTAGTTTCGAATCACTTATCAATAATAAGTTATCAGATTTAAGTTATTTATCAAAATGTGATTGAGTACTTGGAAGTTGCAACTGTTGGCAGTCTTAAAAAATGGGGTCAAAATTATCTGTCAATAATTTTGGCGTTAAATTTTTATTTTTTTTCCGATTGTACATGTGATGAAACTTTATTGAAAACAATTCCAGGCTGAAAAGGTCAAAACAAATTGTAGGTTTGACGTTTTTTGTAAACATACCTCATTAAATGTGCACTCATCAATATGTGCTACAATTTCAAGTACCGTTTTCAACCTGTAGGTTGTAAAAATTTACTATCAGGAATCCTGATTCAGGATCACTATTTTGAAAGTGAACAATTTGGACGGTTACAGTCGGTCGACTATGTTTAAATGATATAAAGTCAGTTTAGTTTTTGAAGGGGAAAGTACAAGAAAAAGTTAAAGAAAAAACGCGCATTTTTTTGTTGTTTTCACAGATTTTTAATTTCTGAGCCTCACGGACTGTGCATCACGGTGAGCCTGTTTCTTTATGTTTTTATTTAAATCATGAAATTATGAAATACTTCACAGTTGTGTAAAGTGTTAACATGGCTAACCTGCAAAGCTGGATTCGAAAAACATCAAAGATGGTGTATAGTTGATAACGTTTTTTGATTTATCTAACCCATTTATAAAACTAAAAAAATGAATCTAAGCATTGATAAGATGTGATTGTCAGTATCTTTATCAAGTATAATTAATCTTGGAAAAAAGCATTCAACATATCAAGCTGGCCAAGGTCGTTAAATATTGCGTAGAAAAATCATATATTTACTTCATCACTCAGTTTTGAAGTATAAAATTCCTTTTTTATACATTTTAAGGAAATGATATAAAATGTCATGCTAAAATCATTTGACCTTGTTGATGATTTTGATATGAGAGTCTCTAGACTATAGATAAAAATATATTTAGTCTACCAGACTATGGTACAAACGGTAAAAAAAAATTTCTTCGTCATTTTTTAATAAATAATGTATATTTAACTCGTAGACTCTATTTCCGGCAAGAAGTGACCATTCAGCATTTAATCGCATTTTACGACGCTTAACCCTTGTGAGCATATAAAAAAAAGTTCCGCCAAGGCACCAGAGCCACAATTGTGGCTCTACTTTGAATGTTGTTTACAGAAAGCTTAAGGCAGTTGGAATTTGAATTTTTTCTGCATAAGAAAGTTGAGAGGTAATATTTTCGCATCCGAAATTTTATATTCTAGAATTTCAATTTTTAGTTCTAGAAAATATAGTGAGAAAAGCAAGGTATACCATATCACGTCATACACGGTCACAGTTGTCTTCACAAGTGACCATTCCGTCGGAAACGATGCACAAGTATCTGGCCTACGTCATCGTTTTGTCCGCTNTTCTTCGTCATTTTTTAATAAATAATGTATATTTAACTCGTAGACTCTATTTCCGGCAAGAAGTGACCATTCAGCATTTAATCGCATTTTACGACGCTTAAACATTGATGACAAGATCAGTTATAAAGTTATCGATAAATTTTAAGACAAAATGACGTTTGTGCGTTTTTTTATAAAATTTTTACTGTATTACAGTACTTATTTTTTGCAAAATTTTTTTAAATCACAAAATTAAACCTTTCATCGTGATCAGAAAAAAATTTTAAGACATTTTTTCCATTACATCATAGCCCGAAAATGATCACGTGACCGTATATTCAAGAAATAAAGTTGGTCAAAATAGTACTGTTTTTTTTCAAAAATTGCTTAAAACACTTTTTGAAAAAAGTGAAGGTTTTTTAGAAGTTTTTAAAACTTTTTTTAAGTCCAAAAACGATCACGTGACCTTCAAATTGAGAAATAAGGTTTTGGCTCAAGTAGCCAAATAGTACTCAAATTACGCCGAAAATTTTTGAGGACTAATAAAAACATAATCTAAGGATTTTAAACATAACGGCATTTTCCAAAAACGTCACGTGATCTTGTTTTTTAAAAAATAAGGATTAATTTATGACATATCCCAAACCTTATTTTTGAATTATTTCGTCACGTGATTTTATTCGGACTTTGGTGTGAGAAAAAAGTCTTTAAAACGTTTGAAGTTCATCCCCAAATTTTTTTTATGTAATTTGAGTACTTTTCAAAATACCGTATATCAAATTACCGTAAATTTCAAAATTTATCGTAGAGACTCGTAAGTACCCTCAAAAGAATCGGAAGGGTCGACTTTTTGATGAAAATAATAGCAACTATTGGTCAATTATGTACTGAAAGGTCGTCAGAGAGCAACAATCCCCCTGTGAAATCTCAAAAATTTGACCATTTTCTTCTCTCTAGTGACCGTTCAGTACATAATTGACTCATAGTTGCTAATATTTTTATTAAAAAGTCGACCTCTCCGATTATTTTGAGGGTACCTACAAGAACTTTGACCGGAAATGAATTATTTCACACCAATTTAAGAGTTATTTCACTAGAGAATTTTGTTAAGAACATATAATTATTTTTGAATAGAGTTATTAAAAATCATTTGAAGTTTACTATGCAGTAGTTTAAAATATAAATAAACGTTTAAATTTATTTCCCATTTTTCCGGTGCGAACGTTTTCGTATTTATTATCAAAACATTATCAAGCAATTTTTCATTTAAAATGAATACAGTAAACTTCAAAGTAGCTAATAAATAAAATCTTGAAAACATTTTTGGCTAAAATATTTGTCTACATAAATCGAGAATTTACCTAAATAATTTTTTTTTGTAATAATAATTCAAACTGACATTGACGATACAGTGTGTATACTGTATGTCACATACTGTATGTGACATACAGTATGTATTATGGACTAAATTTTCTAGCAAAAACTTTTTTGTTGTAAAAGTCCATTTTCAAGATTTTCTCATTTCAAAATAGTTCGAAATACTTTCGAGATTCGGTTTGATCGTTTAAATCCGGTCTGTTTATTCTTATATGATACTCTTCTGATTAAAGTCTTTCAGTGATCGAACAATAGTTTTTCTGAACTATTTTGAAATGAGTTCTGTAATATTCGTTTTTAAGTTGAAAGTTTGTAATTTTCAAAGGGCCGGCTAGGTTTTTATAAGTTTTAAAATAGTTTTTTAAATTAGTTTTATAACAAAGGCAGTTTGAAATGTGGTGATAAATTACGTGAAAAGGATACTTTTTTGTTGCATTACTCGCTTGTTGATGCTCACGGGCTCTTGTTAAAATTTATATTATTATTTCACTTTTTTGTGTTACTGGAGGTCATTTTCGCGAATTTTTTCCCCCATTAAATGTCTTTTTATTCATCGAAAAAAAATATTTAAATTCTATAGCAAATTGGCTGAATTGTATTTTAAAATAATAAAAAATGTATGTTAATAATAAAACTTAGCTTATATATGGCTCGATTTATTATAATGGTCACTACCTGCCGGAAATAGAGTCTGACTACAGATTTACTTCTGAAGTCTACGAGTTAATATCAAAAACATCATTTAAATAACAAAAAATAAAAAACAGTATATTATGAACACTAGATGGCGATTTCTAAAATCGTTTTTTTATTGTTTTCAACTCCGGAACGCCATTAATTATTTTTAAAGCTTGTTTGCACTGGTAGAGTCATCTGTTTTGTGGGGTTTTTAAATTTTAGTTCTCCCGTGCCCAACCTTCTTTACCGTAACGATTAAACGGTGTATGGTCTAGGCATACAGTCTAGTCGAGAACGTGAGAGTTGAATTTTAACGATTGAAAATATTAGCAAAATTAATCGTCTTCGCTCGAGACACTGTTAAATCTGATTGAAATGCAGATGAATCCCCCGGGATTTCAAAAGAGCCAATTATCAGTTCACAGTCAAGTGGTCAGGCAAATTATAAATTCAAAATCGTTCTGTAAGATTGGCTAAAAGTTCGCTGTTTCTTTCTCATGGAATATTAACAAAATCAAAGGCATTTGAAATAATTTATACTCTCTCAAGAAAAATATGAAGCTATTGAATATCTAAAAAACTTATAACTGAAAAACAAAAAATTTTCTTAGATGACAAAGAAAAACCTCCTCGATTACGATCTAATTATACAGTAACTTTAGATTATACTACACTAGAAATTGAACAGTATATTTGTAACCTGACACGTAAAATGTCACAAATAATCCAAGAATACCATGTGAACGTAGCTTATAGGTCAATTAAAGTGACGAAACTTTTCTCTGGGTCAGCAAAAGCACAAATTGAAACTTCAGAAACCTCTAACGTAGTTTATGAATATAACTGTGTTTGCCCTGATTTTTATACCTGTGAAACTAAGCGAGTTCTTGATATTCGTATCAGAGATCACCAAGCAAAAAGTAGAAACACTAACATTTATCAACACATTGAAACATGTGATTGCTAGAAAAAATCAGCTGAAAAATTTGCTGAGAAAAATATCAACAATTTTGCAAGTAAACCTAAAGAAATTTCTGTTTCTTTCTCTTCTAGATTCAAAATAATATCTAGGGGCCATAGAACTTGTAGAGAAGGTGAAAATGGAAGCTTTTTATATAAGCTTTAAATATAAAATAAATAACCAGTTTGACAAGTCTTTTCAGGTATATATATGGATAATATCGCTTTAGACGCCGAATAAAATTATAAAAATGTTTTGCATAACAAACATTTTTTAAAACAAACGTTCTAGAAAAAAAATTTGTCATGTTATTATACTGCTAAAAGATTATTTTTGTTCTTGTCGAACATTGTGGGGGTAAAAATTTAGTATATTCCTGGCCGTTGAGTCAACTTGAGTGTACTTATTTTCATTGTAAAAAATAACTTTGAAAATGAATGAATAAATTCGAAACATGTCAGTACCTTAAATTTGATTATTTAAAACTATGATTCTATTGAACTTCCTTTATAATTTCATATTGTTCGAGAATCTGCATTATTTGAAATTTCAAAGGGTCTTTCAAGGCCGTTAGTTCACCTGTATTCATAATCGGACTCAATGATCAGTTGGGACCGACTGGTTTAACTTATACAGGGGT
>SCLH01000115.1:323321-343869 GCA_004367855.1 Oikopleura vanhoeffeni
TGCGTGAGGCTCCCAAATAAGCTGTTTTGACCACTAGGGGCAAAATGTTTAAAATAGGGCTCCGCTTGAGGATGCGCATTCATATTTGGAAGTTGAATTGCAAATAACAAGAAAAAATGATAAGAAATTAATGAGGAGTAGGCTTTTTAGTACTTTTGGGAACGCCTACTGAAAATCATTTTCTGAGCGTAGATTGTAGTATCAGATGCTCTTAATAGTACTGGCAACTTCCTTTAGAGTTGTACTACGTATTTGAAACAAATAAATTATTTCTGAAGCCAGGTTTTTCAGAAACTTTACTTGAAAATATGTCAAAAAGAGCCCAATTATGGTCACCCACATCCTTAAATGATTAAAATTGTTAAGGGGGTAGCATCGACTCGGCAGACTTGAGTCAATTTAACTTAGGAAATAAATTAGCTGTTTTACTTTTTTGTGCTTATTATCGTTAGCTGAACCAGAATAAATGTGCACCTACTTATAAAAATAATTTTTGTCTATTTTAGGAAAGATTTGAGTCCGAACTTTAATTTTTGAATTCGTAAAATTTTCAAAAAAAATCAAAGCATTATGAAAATTTTCCGCATTTTTTGTCCAAAATTTTTTCTTATTTTTTTTTTAAATCTGTGAATAAAATCGAAAAAAATTAGCCACTTTTACATTTCTCATGCATGTCTATATATTTTCTGACAGCCGTTTGAAAAATCATAAAATCTTTTTTTTCATCTTCTGTCGAATTTTATGGAAATATTATGAAAATTTTCCGCAAATCGTGTCCAAAATTTTCAATTTGTGGTTTTTCGGATTCTCAATTAAAAATCAGGTAGAATAATTTATTTAATTTTTTTGAATCTATTAAATATCCGTATGTCAACTAACGAGTTGGTCGCGCGATTTTCATTTCTTAACTATCGATAAAATTTTTAACACTCGGCTGTAACACTCGATAAAGTGCCATTTGGCACTAATTTTTTAGAAATTTTTATGCAGTAAAAAATTTCAAATAAAATTGTGGGTGAATAAGCGCCATTTCTTGAGATAATAAAAACATTTTTTGATATAAAACGCAATTGAAGGTCAATTTTATCTCAAAAAAATGTTTCTCTCTCTTTTTGCCATTTTTGACCATTTTTCATGAAAAAAAAAACTTTCATATCAAGGAAATTTTTTAATAGCAAACATAGAAACCGGACTTTTTAGCGCATTACACCCGGACAATGTCTGAAGTTATTAATATTGTCTTCAAAAAAAGTCTATGGTCGGGTTAAGTTGGAAATGGAGTTCCAATGAAAAGTGGTTTTAAATATTTTTACAGATAGTTGTTATGTTAAGAAATTGAAAATATAAACGTTTGCAAGAATGGACACTTTTATTGAGATAAAAAATAAAAAAATAAATTTTCAAATGGGCCAAAAAATTTTAATTTCTCTGCCCACACTAAAATTACAATTCTTAAAAACGCTCTAGATTTCCGATCTGTAAAGTTTTGAAACGACTAAGACTTATAATTTTAATACCCGAAGATGCTTTAGCGAAACGTTGTAACCAAATAAAAAATAATAAATTCAAGACTTATTTAAAATAATAATTTTTGATTTGTTATATCCGTTTCCCAATCTACAAGTCCTGTAAGTCCATCTTAAAAATGCTTACTATTTCTATAGCGCGTGTTCCACTAATGTTGTCCTGGTGATTGTGTTGAGTATGATGATAGGCAAGGGTGCTTGATATTGGGACCGCCAAAGTTGATCGGTGTGTGATCACTCAAGCAATCACTAAGACCAGCAATAAGACAACATCAGTGGGATTCGAACACGCGCTATAGAGATAGTAAGCATTTTTAAGATTGACTTAGGTTGGGAAAAGGATATTTAATATATAATCGGGCCAAACTGTGACGTAGGTTAGATATTTGTTCGTCGATACGGTATCGACGATACCCTAAAAAATATAACTTTGGAAGACAACTGGACACAAGTATCATGAATAAGTTACGTGATTAGATAACCCTTGATTTTCTAAGAGCTTAAAATTAAAATTCTTTAATAGAAAATTTCGGATGTAAAAATATAACTCTATAACAACTTTATGAAAAATAAATTGACATTTTGATGTTTTGGGCTTTCTGTTAACAGCGTTCAAATACGACCAGTCATGATAGCCCTGGTGCTTTGGTGAAACTTTTTTTATATGCTCACAAGAGTTTAGTATATGGGGTAATTTCACAATTAAATTTCAAATAAAAGGGCGAGTTGATAAACATATTTTTGATCACAAATAATGAAGACGAAACTAATTAAATATATTTTTATAATTTATTAAACAACGTTGCGCGTGAGCATTTTTCAGGTTTTTAAGATATAAGTTTCAAGACTTCAAAGATTGAAATCTAAAAATTCTCAAAAAATGTGTGGGCAGCGAAAAGTTATAATTTTTTTGCCCACAATTTAAAATAGTGCAAAAGTTTTATGATCTTTTTGATCAGTTAATGAAGGTCGATGCGTTCGAATAAAGAAAGCTTCGGCTCGTCACAAGTCGGCGTAAGTTTTAAAAATTTTCTGCAGTATTTTAAAATGGTCCATTTATTTTAATGGTCCAACTAATTAAACCTTTTTTTAGATGTGCATAAGTTATGCAGCATAAGTTATGGCATAACTTATGCTGCATAAGTTAGGGTGCGCAGCGTCACCTTGGTTCAAAAACAAAAGTATTTACAATATACTTTCGTTTTTTGAAGCACCGTATAGCTTATACTGTATACCTTTCGTTTTTTGAAGCACAATGAGCAGTTATCCTACAATGTTAGCAGTAACCATGCACTAGAGCCTACAAATCAAACTAAAAAAAAATTATAATAGAAAGAAATCTGCCAGAAAAGTGGTAAGAAAATGAGTTTTAAATACTGTTCGAGATCAGAAAAAAATACACAATACAAATTGTCTTATAATATTATACAATATTAATCGGGGAAGCTGTTTTGAGCGGTGAAAGAAAGTTCGTTTTTTGTATTAAATACCTTACGCACCGCTGAAAACAGCTTCCACGATTAGTATAGTACTTTCATAATATATATTAAATTCGAGAATATATTCTAATTTGCTTATGCTTTTAAAATTTAGAGGCCTAATTCTTGGCATTTTAATTACACAAGAGGGGTTTTATTTTTTTTGAATCAGCTCTTGTGTGAGTTGAAAGTTCATCGCTCTTTGTACCAAATAGCCAATGAGTAACACGTGGGGTAACCCGCACACAATCTAAAACCCCTCATAAGTATTGTATTTCAATTTCATCATGAATTAATTCTCGAATTTTTCATAACAACAGCCGGCTTTTAAAATGAGTAGATTTCCAATTTTTTTTTCATCTTTCAAATTATTAAATTTTCCTGATCATAGGGAAAGAAAACTTAAAGGTTAAAAGTTAAGAAAAATATGGTTTTTTGTATAAAACCCTCATCTAGAAGACCGTTATTCCGAATTAAAAACGTAGGCGAATCATCCAATCAGCGGCATTCTCAGGCAAACTTAGTATCAGCCAAGATTAGTATTGTACGAGGTTTAAATTTGTACTGCCGCGCTAATAACCTCTTTTATGAATTAAAGCGTATACGTATAAATTATCAACTATCAATAATACAATTCATATATGAGTCGTACCAGAATTTGTATTTATAATATTTTGCTATTAACAATAGTGTTAATTAATAATTAAGAAATAGTAGAATTATAATTAAGAAATAGTTTTTTTACAACGGTTCGATTTCATTCATCATTTTCAGGTAATGAGAAAGGATTGAGAAAATATTTTGGATCATAAAGTTGACACAATTCAGCAGTAATTTGGCAAAACGAGCTGTCAGAAAGTTTGCTAAATTAGATGATTAATACAATCGAAACGTTGTAAAAAAACTTTTTCTTTAATAGCAAAATATTATATATATTTGTGCCTCAAAACCCGAATACAAAAAAACTTGTATTGTTTATCATAAAATATATTTTGTAAATGTTCCTGGGCCAGAAGTGCATTATCATTTGTGATCAAAAAATGTATGATATTATTTAAAAAGTTTATTACTTGACATGTTTCAGTTATGATATCATTAATATTATATTACTAATAGTAATTTACTATTGAAAATATCTTTTAATGAATGTCCTATAACATAATTTAACCTTTCTTCTGATGTGCATAACGCATAATGTCCAATTTGCCCCTTTGCTATTAAGTCAGCTAATGGGCCAGAGGCAAAACTGTGGAGGCGCGCGAGAGCTACACGGACTTTTTACTACATCTCTATCTCTAAATAGCTATCTTTTTTTTCGCTGAAATCAAATTCGCCACAGTATCCTCTTTTGCACATCACCAAAACTTTTTGCGCCGAAAAAAGAGAATGAAAAGAAGGGACGAATGAAGAAAAAAAAACAATTTTTATACTATTTGTGGGACACAGAGGAATTTGAGAAACACAAATAGTTTCAAGGTGGTAAATTACCACTGGTAATGCTGCATTACTAATTCTAATGGAAAATTAAAATTTGAGGCATGAAGTATTGTATATTATTTATTAAAAAATTTAAAAGACTCTTATTTCCGTAAGCTTAGAAGTATAACAAATAAAATGACCATATGCATCGGAAATTCCGATTCTTAATTGTCAGACTATCGGTAAAACAGAATGATATTTTGTATGTAAAACTGTATGCTATAAAAAAAATAAGATTAAAATTAAATCATAGCCTTCATAAAAAATTAAAATCACTTTCATTCAAAAAGATTTTTTTATTTGAAAGTATATTCAGAAGAGGGGGCTATAATATAGCCGCTATATTAACGAAAGTGCCAATATCGCCGAAAATTTCCAATATCACAAAAATGTTTTTGTAAAATTTGTCTGCGATTTGCTTACTGTTACAGTGACACTGTATCAAAGGTTTCGATTTATTTATCATTTTCAAAACTATAAAACTTTTCAAGAAATTTACGTCAAACACTAATAAAGAATTTTTGTAAAAATAAGAAAGACAAATTATATTTTTAATTAAATAAAGATTCGAAATTTATAGATTTAGATTTTTAAACATTGGCGTTTTCACTTGATTTTGTGCAGTATTTTAAAAAGATTATTCGCAAGCAATGATATTCGTTTTCATCTCCAGATTTGACAGAGAAAAAAAAATCTGTTTTTTTCTCATAGTCAGATCGGAGCAAAAATGAACTCATGGCATTTCGAAATCTCAACTCCCTGGTGTCTAAAATTATTTAAATATAGATTATTCATTAGAAACCGAATGTCAAACCAGGAGTTGATGGCGAAAGAATTTCCTTAGGAATGAAATCCTTGTCTATTAAAGCCTTGAAACTTCCTGATGTAACAGCCTGATATGAATGTCGCATTTTTTTTATTTCATTTTATTGCAAAATTTGAAAATATTTTGACAATCATAGGACCACGCAAATTCAGATATCACGGTGTATTATAATAATTATAAAAACTTAGAAGTACACTTTGTTCAGAATTTTCCAAAAATCACGAGTTTTGCAGAAAATTAAAAAATCGTAAAAATGCCGGTTTCTGAATGGTCGTTATTCGACATCATCCAATGATCAAAATTGAATCTGCATTATCAAGAACGGAGATGTCCTAAAGACCACTTTTCCGTCATTTAAAATGTTTAGAATTTTAAACCATAACTGGCCGAATCTTTTTTAACTATACATTATGATCGACTGTGCTTATTATACGGTGTGACACCGTCGGTATTATTTATCAATTTTGAACCTGAATAAATAAAAACATTTGAAATTGTGCGGATTTCGTAAATCAGAGCTTTATCACATAATATTTTACAATAAAATTAAGGACCCAAATAAAGATTTGCAAAGTGGTGAAAAGGACTTTACAAGTTTGGATAACTTTTGATATAACGCTGTTGGATGAGCAGCCTGCGCTAAGGTACATTTTGGCAGTTACCAACTTCACATTTTATTTATAAATTATTAACATTTTTAAAAGACGTAAAGAAAAATTGAAAGGTAAAAATAGAGAATTTACATAAAGAAACGGGGAAAAAAGAAAAATTGTATTTTGTACAAAAAGTAGTAAAAGGTTAGAATTTAGAATATTCAGATGACAGATTTATAAGTTCGGAAACATTTTAAATCAAAATATTATTGATCCAACGTACTCTTTTTTATATTTTTTTGCATGAAATTCCGAAGATGGAGTAAAAATAAGAATAATTTTTAATTTTGTTTTAAAAAATAGAAAAAATAAATTCATATTATCCGAAATCGTATTCTTTATCGATGTTTCGCTTCAAATTTGACTTAGTATCTTCTGTTTCAAAAGTATAGTAAAACCAAACAAATTCTTACACAAGAAAAAAGAATATTAACAATATTTAACATTTTTATTGATATCTACTAGTTTCGAATGCACTAATTCATTTTCAAGATTTTTCAGAATAATTAAGTTTTACAAAATAAATCAGTAATATTATTTTTTCCGAAAAGGTTCAACTTTTCAATTTCAAGCTATTAAAAAATCATTTATAGAGGTCTTTAAATATATCTTTTCTAAAAGAAAATGAGCATCATTTATTGATTAATTTGACTGATGGGAGTATTTTTTTATATAAACATATGGCAGTTTTTGGAGCTCGCCATTTTTTTGTGGGGCAGTAAAGAGAACCAAAAAAGTGTATTGAAATGTCTCCTGACGGCGGCCCTATAAATTATAAATAATTATCTGGTTGATAACTTGGACGCATTAGTTTTGAAACAAATTATTATTATACTGGCAGGAATAGTTATTTTTGTATTGCATGAGCCTTACGAGTTTATTTGGTGATTTCAAATAGATTTTTAACTTTCACTATAGTAGAGAAATATATTTTGATATCAAATCACTATCCATTCGGGAGCCACCGCTAGAAGCGTTGAATAATACGCGTCTCTGGTTGGCTCTGATTTGGCTTTCCCTACAAAATGATACGAAACGATGACTTATAGTTTGCGACGAACGTCGCTGCGCCCCGAGTTGATTGTTTTTGAAAATTTTACAAAAAATGTAGTTTCCAGAAATCTTTTATTTAATTTTGTACAAATGGAGTCCGAAACAACTGCATAATTTTTCATACAAAAAACGATAAATATTTTCAATACCATAAATTTTATGCCAGAAAGAAATTAATTCCAGGAAAAAATTCCAATTGAAGGCTTTTTTTTAATTTCAAGTTGTGTTCGATGATCAAATGTGGCCGCCACTTTTTTATCAAATAAACCATAATTTTCGAAGTTTCACGTTTGAATATTTCGCCGTTTCTGGTAAGGTACCTTCTTTTAAATTTTCATATTACTTTTGACAGAATAAATTTGAAAAACATTCAAATTTATTTTAATTAAACTGTATCTGTTAGATATGTCAAATTCGACTGATTTTTTTGATCGACTTCTTCCAAAAATAATCAAAAGAGGCAAAAATTGACGAGAAAAATCAATAAATCACCGCAGCAATTACCAATATATTTATCTTAATCTTTCCTCATGACATATTTTGATAAATGTTAAAACAATATTTTTAAGTCAAAAAACCCCATAAGGTATGAACGACATATTTCGCAAAAATCAAATCATACGGCTCACTGTAGATCCTGGTAATCAGAATCTAATTCGAAAAAATACTAATCTCTCAAATGCCAATCAATTTCTACAAAATTAACTGAAAATATCTTTTAAAAATTGACATTTTTCTCAAATCAACCGTCAAGGACGAATGATACAGAAACGTACCTTTTTTGGAATAGAAACGTGACAAAAGACGATATATTTTTTATTTTTAAATCCTCATAACAAAAAATGCAGAACTAAAGTTTCTGATTGGTCAAAATTCAAACCAATCAAAATTTATAATTCCGATTTTTTGTTGTTTGTTCATGAAGTTTTGAACACTTTTGCACATTTTTTTCCAAAAAAATGTATTGATGTAAAATTTTTGTTTTAGGGTTCTTATTTTGATATGAAATATTTTTTAATAGGAAATATGTTTAAATCATATCTTTTCAGATAGGAAATATGTTTTATTAGGAAATATGTTCAATAAGTTATATGTTTTCATAAAAAATATTTTTAATTAAAAACTTCATTCATAAGAAATCTTTATTAATAAGAAATAAGCTTTTTATAAAATGAATTCTTCTGAGTATGTCAGCTTCTTAAAGTATTTTTGATATATAAATAATTAAAATATTAATACAGTTGAGAATATCCATTTATTCATGTAGTCGTCTCTTTGAGCCACGTTTTACCATGAGGAAGACGGTGTACGCCAAACTTAATGAGATAGGCAACGCGATTCGCGTTACGCTAACCAAAAACACATTTAATCATTACTCACAAGAAAAAAAATATCTACAGTGTTTGAATCGAAATCTAGCTACTAGAAAAATATGGTCAAGCACGTGATCTTTGAATTTAAAAGGTCACCTATAGCGTGATAATTGCTACACTCAACTCACAGCTAATTATCAGACAACCTATAACTCATAGGCTATGAGGCTCAGAATCCGATCAACTTTATGAGCATATACTGTGATAACTACAGTGTAGTTACTACACAGCCGATTATTTTTTTGGTTCAACTCTGAAAAAGCAGAAGGTCTTATATTTTGAAATGCTAATCGAAAACATTTTTAGATATTATTGTGTACTGGTTAAGGGGGTTCTATAGGCAGCCCATATCTTTTGGACTGAAAATTATTGTATTGATAGTGTGTGATGATTTTGATCTCCCGTAGATTGTTTAATTATATAAGAATAAAAAATTTGAAAATTTAACATTCTGGAATTTTTTCATAAATTTGAAAAAGCTTATTTTGAGTTATATATTCTATAGGCAAGTCGTATCTTTTGAACTAAAAAAGCTAGAGGTCTGATTTTCATGATTTTAACTCAACGTTGCTTTTTTAGTCATATAAACTCAAAAAATCGTAAAAATTACAAATAATTTCGGAAAAAATATTAAAATTTTTTCTGAGTGTCGAAAATAAAAATCTTTCTGCTCTAGCGCTCAAACGGTTAAATATTTGTCATAGTTTATAATACCGTTTCCAAAAACATTTAACTTACGAATCGTTTTGTGTCTTAAAAAAAAACTAATTGACGAATTGGATGTCAAAATAATTTCAAATCGTACTCGGACGTTAAAAAATGAAATCGTTAAATCAGGCACAACAGTTTTGTTAACAATATTACGGAAAAACTATAGTGCACGGAAAATAGTTGCCATGTAGCATGAAAAAAAAAATACAACTTTTCCGTGGCCAAATATACAAAAACATCCTTTCGCCAGCTTTGATACATTTTTAGTGAGAAATAAAAAAGAGGACAAACAGTTTTTCCGCCTTTGAATTTCCCAGATAATGTCAAATTTTAAACATTTCCTAAATAGGACGAAAAAAAATACAGCTTTTTCAAGAAATTTTTTGCTACTGGTTAACCTCATTTACCGGTTGGTTTCAACATGCTATCTTGAAAATATGATTCAAAACGTCTTCCAGAGATTACAACCACATCAGATTTTATACTTCTATGTCTGTATCGAGAACATAAGCAATTCAAAAAGCCCATTTTGCCTATAGAACCCCCTTAAGCTACGGTACAATATTTTTTTCAGATTTGCAAAATATTTTTTAATTGAAAAAGTATGTTGAAATATCTTAAATTTTGAGCCATAAAATCCAAAAAAGAGCGCTCTATTGTCAAAGAGAGATTTTGCCAAAAAAGAGATATCCACTTGAAATGAAATTTCTCCTGAAAAGGACTTTCGCAAATTTTTTATAATCAGTCAGTTTTCAGAAATCGGGCCGATTTAATCGGCGTTAAAAATAAATTTTAGAGAAATTTGCAAAAATATATGATCAACTAACTTTTGAACGGTTAGTAATAAATAAGATTTGATCAATATTTTTGAGTTCTTTTCGGAAAACTCTATCATGCAATTACATAAAAATTCTAAAGTGGCATTATATCTCTTTTTTAAAGCTTGATCATGAGCTTATTAATCAGATTGGAGCCTCTAAACGTCTTCTCAAAAATTGTAAAATTTAAGTGTCAGGACGTTTGAGCAAGTGCTATACTGTACTACAGACCTTTGTTAACACGAAATACATTAATCCTAGTTTTTTCAACGCAGAAACCCTCGGATTATTTTGTCTTAAATATAGTTTGTCGTATAATCAGCAATTTTATAGACTTAATATATAAATAAGGTGAACTCTGATTCAAAGTTTCTGAGGTCCCTAGAGTACACATATTAGGTTTACAGATTTTCTCTTGGGACCAAAAATTACAAGGAATCTCACTAACGTCCTTGCAATTTAGAATTTATATATTGTTCCGCAAAAATGATTGCATCATTTATTATTGCAAAGTATTTTGAACAATGTTTCCCCTTAATTTTTGGCCTCAAATATGCTAAAATAAAATGAGGAAACAGTAATTTTTTTCTCATATTTCTTTCACAATTTTGCTGATTGGCTGACAAATATTATATGTAGATCACTCTTCATAATCTTAGATTTCTTGAATTAATTTAGATCACAAAATTAAATAGTTTATTCTTAATTTTCAAATATCATGTTTTGTAATTCGCGATATTATGTTTTGAATTAACAGTTAATTAATTAAATAAAAATTGTAAATTATCGATTATTTGATACTTGGCCATCGCGGCGGCTGGGTAATTTTATGCTGCTGGCTTACTCGAGTTAAGAATCAGAGAAAACTGCTTGAAATTTTTAAATTTTTTTTACAATTCGACTAAGATTGTCTGAATATATCTTAAATCCCGGGTGACTACAGCATAAAAGTAAAAGAAGGGAGCCACCAAAGTCCCTGCTGATTGATTGGCTCGCGTTAAATTTTCCCCTTTTTTTTATCTCACTTTTTATTGGTCGGAGCTCGATTGCGTCTCAAAACCAAAAAATTTACAAAAATTGGATAAACTGTCTATGAACCTTATTTTCAATAGAATGGCCCATTCTGGATGGGGGCAAATAATTATTATTTGGTAATAGCTAAATGGTTATTGTCCTCAAAACAATGAGATTGCGCGCACTCTCAAGTTGGAATATTGTTCTGAGTAGAAATCGGGATTTAGAGATATCAGGTTGGGATCGAGACCAGATCCGGAAAAAATAAAAAGTTCATGCGGGATCGGGATTTAATGTGATCCCTAATAACATGTTTTGTAACAATAAATTTCGTGAATTTATAAGCACTATAAATGTTTATGAAAAAAAGGTTTGTCTGACATTCATCCAGATTCAGAACACTGATAACTAGGGAGCGCACCGGTAAATCTGATCAGTGAATATACTGAGAATACGGAAGATTAAAAATGTCTAACGATAATAATAAGAACATTACATTAGCCCTGATTGGCTGAATCGGTAAAACGATTTGAATCGCATCAGCGCCCATGAGTCACCTTTGGAGATACTTCTATTTTTACTTTGAGGGAACCGTAGAGGATAGAATAAGATTTCTTTCCTTTATTCGAAAATAAAATTTCCTAAAATCACATTACGCCAGAATTTTGTCATCCTTGTACTTTGAGCGAGGCCTGCACTGAAAATTTCAACAAAATGCTATTATCACAGAAAAATTGATACGCTGCAAATTCAATTCTACCACCACCTTGTGTATCAAAAACCAGTAACATTAAATGACGTCGGTTATTGCGTTAAATCATGAAAATCGACGAATAGGATATAGGCTATATCATATAGCTATGAGATATACTGTCACATTATGAGATAACGTATGTCACATATGGTTTGGTTTTTCAAGAAGTCTTCGTATGTCCTTTTTTTAAACACAAATTGAATCTTTAATATATTAACATACGAGGGTTGTATTGAATAATACTGTATCACATTGTTCTAAACTAGAAAATCCTAATACAGTACCTGACCCCTTAAAGTGCACATAATCACCTTTGGCCTCTTAAAGTGCCTATTTTTTCTGAAAAAGACGATGCCCCCTTACAATGCATATTTCATTTCTGCACAGTATGCAATCAACTTTTTACGCACAAAATGTTCTTTGATTATCTTTACCGATAATCACCTGTAAATATGATTTTTCCCATCGTTTTTAAGCGCTTAAAAGGGTTATTTTGTTTAATTGTCAGTGTGAGACTCAAAAATACTGCATATATAAGGTCTGGTTTTGTATGAAAATTTATGATTCAAGGAATCGAAAAAACATAAATATATTAACTCGTAGACTTTAGACATGAATCCGTACCCAGACTCGATTTCCGGCAACTAGTGACCATTTCTAATGATCGAGCCATATTAAGCAAAGTTCAATATCACACATACATTTTTCCAATAGCTTCAAATACATATCAGCCAATTTGCTATACAAATGAAATAACAAAAATATAATTTTAAACGAATTTTTAAAAGGCATTAATAAGGATAACGAAAACAAAAAAGTTGCGAAATTTACTATTACTCGACTATTTAAGTGCAATTAATGAGCTTGAATTAACCTTAATTTATATTTGCAGATTACCTGCCATATAACTTCAAATGATTTTTCTAGCCGTCTGTATCATAATTATTATGTTTTCTGCAAACTTCCTCTTTGAAATGACTTCTTAAATGATTGTTCAAATGATTATATTGCTGAAAAGAACGCGAGAGGTAGTCACGCCTACGCGCCAAACCTTTTCATCTGATTTCAATGTAATAATAATTTTTCGGCAAGTTTTGACTTCTGAAGAAATGCCCTCTATTCTAACCGAGAGGCCAATTTTCACACATAATCAAACAGAAATACTTGAAATAAAAAAAAATCAATCGGTAATTATTGATTTTTCTCACGCTTCTCTCTCGCCTACGCATTTTATGTAAATCAGCATTTCAACAGCTATGACTGCTGGAAATGCTCTATTGAAACTGGAGGCCCATATCTGTAATGCATTAAAAGTCTTAGAAATTCGTTACAATTCTTTTAACGGGGTCTTTCGCAGGATTATGACGTACGTTTGAAAAAAATTATGGTACAATATACAGTAACTTGAAAAAGTATCAGAATTACGTCAAAAAAATTCCAGGGTCAACTTCAAACGTTTTAGACTGTTCTCTTACATTGAAGTCTGAACAAAATCACGTGAGGAAATAATCAAAATAAGGTTTAAAATATGTGATAATAATCCTTGATCTTCTTGAAAATAAGGGATCACGTGACGTTGTTTGAAAAATATTATTATGTTCAAAACTCTTAAATTAGGTTGTTTATTGCCAAAAAAAAATTTCAGGGCCGTAATTTGATCACTATTTGTTTACTTGCACCAAACTTATTTCCTAATTTGCAGGTCACGTGATCGCTTATTGAAACTTTGATGTAATGGTGAAAAAAGTCTTAAAACTCAAAGAACCACTTCACTTTCTTTCAAAAAATTGATTTAAGCAATTTTTGAAAAAAAACAGTACTACTTTTACCAACCTTTTCCTTAAAAACGGTCACGTGATCATTTTTCGGCTATGATGTAATGGAAAAAATGTTCTTAGATTTTTTCTGAGCACGATGGAAAGGTTTTAATTTTGTGATTTTAAAAAATTTTGCAAAAAATACGTACTGAATACAGTAAAAATTTTCCAAAAAAAAACGCACAAACGTTCATTTTGTTCAAAGTTTATCGATAACTTTTTATACTGATCTTTTGTCATTAATGTTGGAAAGCATCGTAAAAATGCGACTTTAATGGTGAATGGTCACTACTTGCCGGAAATCGAGTCTACGAGTTAAGAAAAAGACAATTTGCCTCTAGAAAAAAAAGCATTTTCCTTAAAGTCCGCATAATCCCCGTTGACCCCTCAAAGTGCAAACTTTTTTTGGTTTTTTTTGCACTTTAAGGGGTTAAGGACTGTAGACAGTTTTTAAAATAACCGTAGTGTATTGAAACAAATTCTCATTTTTTGTCCCCACGCCTACAGTTTTTGAATAGTGAATTACAAATATGCAATTAGTACAGGAAAACATATTATTTTTGTATTTTTCGAAAACAAATTTGAACAACATTTTAGTACTGCACGACACTGATGATGACAACAAGAATATCGAAATATATACATATATGTATGTAAATATAATTAATATTCACTTTATATAAAAATATGTCACATATGCTTTCTGTGTTACATTCCCGACATATTTTTCCTTGAAGTATTAGGTTCATCCTAATTAAACTGTGGTTTAACCGACTCACACATACAAATGTTAAAACACTCCTGACGAATAAAAGACCTTTAAGGGGGTGGTCATGTCTGATTTAATAAAGGCCTTAAAGGCATTTAAAATGCTCCAAATTGATACGGGGTGATAATTAAGTGTACTAAGAACCCAATCATCAAAAAATGTTTTTCGAAATTTACGCATTTTTTCAATTTTTTTCTTTAGACTTAAGTATTTTTTAAAAGATGAAGTTAAAAAATAACGTTTGCTCGAATTTGGCCACTAAAACTTCAAAATATAGCCTTGATTTAAGCCAACTTTCTCATCAGTGTTTTACTGGCTTTCTCTTGAGTTTACTTTCGAAAAAATCAAAGCACTTTTTTTTGGGAATTTTTTTCGAAAATGACCAAAAAAATTATATTTCGAGTTTTAGCTGGCAATTGCAAAAAAAAAATTGTAATCATCTCTTACATATGTTCTGAGGAGTAATTGATAAAAATTTGAGCCATTTTGCAAATATATTCTCGGAGGAGATAGATTTTGAAGTCTGAATTGTGAAAAATCGTCGGTTATTTGGCGTCTAGAATTGTTCAGTCACCGGATCAAAAAAAAAACTTGTGATTAAAGTTTGACATACTACCGCTCACGTTGTCTGTGAAAATTTGAACTTAATTTGATATACCGTCTGGGAGGAGATAGATTTTGCAGTTTGGAAAATGTCACCGGTTACGATACTGTAACTATTGTGTAATGGTCAAAAAAGATTTGTGATGTACTTTTTCGCAACGATTAAGGACTAGATCTACAAATTGGCATTTTTGGAATTATTGCTCAAGATTTATATTTTCCTGAAATAGCTCTGCAAAATTGCAAATCAGACATGACCACCCCCTTAAAGAGCCCGATTTCACCACTGATTACAGACGAACTGAGTGAGTTTCAGAAAATCAGCAAGATATATAATTTTCAAAATTGTATTTTAAAAGTTACTAAATGACGAGAGCAAACTTAGTTTCTCTCTTTAGCGTCTTGCTTGTCTTACTTAAGTTCACTCTTTAGCACCTCGCGTGTACATGAATTGCCTATAAGTTATAGGCTATAATTTATCAAACCGTCATAGAAAAGTTTACTAAGTTAATCTTTTGGTGGTGCGTTCAAAGCGATACCATGTGATCGCACTTTTTAAAAATTATACAAAGAATATTTAACATACGAATTCATCAAATTGGTTAAAAATTGTTAAAACATAAAACTATCCGATTGTTTTTTCTCAAGTTGATTGAGTGTACAATTTTTCAGCATACTTTTTAAAATTACCCTAGTAGTGTGACACTACTCTCTTGAATCAAAATTTTTTCGAAAACATTTATTTCTGCGTTTTTAGGCTATTTTCATTTGTCAAAAGCCACTTAAAACTTTGTTCGTGAGGTTAACGTCAAATTCGTCGACCAATAGAAAATAATTTTGGGCCCTACTTGGTTACGTCAAATATGCACCAGGCCCTATGTGACATAAGGGCACTGAACAATATAAACACTGTAAAAACGGTGGCTGCTTCTCGATATATCAACGATAAGGATTTTTTTGCCGACCCCACTTTGTTCAATCACGAAAATATGCTCTTTTAGGTTAAAATATTTTGAATTTGATATTTTTTATTCATCAGCCACCTATTATTGATATTTCAATCTGGCGCTGAATTTATTATTTTGTTGCTTGTAAATATACTAGTATAGATTTGACATATTGAAGAAAATGATGTTTTGACTTTAAACCCCTTACAAATTCTCGTTGCAGATAATTTTGACCAACTTATCTTGCCAAAATACGTACTTCGCACAGTTTTGACATCATATTATATGATTCATATATGATATATTCCTTTACCAGGAAGGTAGATATTTTCTAATTTGGTCTAGTTACTAGACTCTAGTACATTAGCACTAATAAAAGTTCATAATGTACTGGACCAAATTTGAAAATATTTACCTTCCTCGTAAACGAATATGAAGCCTTTTATTTAATTATAAAATCTAACTAACTATACTTGTGCTGAAAAAAATAGGAAAAATATTTTAGCCTCATAAATATAAATCAATTTAAATGTTAATTATCGATAGATATTTCAATTTTATTAATCACTGGTGACTCACCAGTGATGAGTGAGTTCTAATTTCTCTCTACTGCTCATGTGGCTGCCAAAACACTGTCATTTGGGGTTTTCGGTAAAACTTTTACCCAATTAAAAAAAAAGGGGTTATCAATATCCATTATTATTTCCCGGTAACACTAAAAACTAATTCCCTATTCTTTTAACAGGCAAATAAGTTTTTAGTGTTACCCGGGGATAAAAATGGATATACATGTATTTAATAAATAAACATAATATTACGTTGGAGATTCTATTTTTTACTTGAAATTGAAAGTTCGTTCTAGAGATTTAAAAAATGTTTCAAATGTATTCAAGCAAATTGCCCAATAAAAATGTAGTTCAAAATAGAAGAAATTATTCGCGGATTTGATTCATTGGAGCGCTCCAGAAAAGTCCAAAAAATTTCATCAAAAACAAACGGGATCTTAACTCGTAGCGTTGAAAAGTGGCCGTGGTCCAAATTTCGTTTTTTTATTTAACTTCAATTCTATGAAATATTTTTAAGGCTACGCTTCGAGTTTAAGGTATATCTAAGATAGAGATCCCCTGTTCCTTGGGTTCGCGTTCGTGGTTGAACTTCTTTTCGAAGCTCTTATTGGTCAAAAACTGAAATCCGGTGCTCTCATTGGTCAAAAGCAGGTCAAACACGAACGAGAACCGAAGGAACAGGGGATCCCTATCTTAGATATAATAAACCGTATATCTGCGAGTAATATTTTATGGTATTTGTTCGACTTGATTTGGGTGGCTATTATTTTTTCATAATAAACAGAATTTACTCAGCTATGTACCGGGTACATTGTACCCTCCAAAAATTAAAAATACAGCCTTGTTCCCTTACGACGCTATGGATGATTACATGCTATGGATCAATTTAAGTTAAAGTTAAAAGAAAAAAAAATACCAAGCGAGCGCTGTGATAGGCCAGTGATGAGACACAAACAATGACTTGTTTTTAAAAAGAAAAAAGAAAGCATTTTCATTAGCTGGAGTATCCATATCGTCGTAAGGGAACGATGCTCAAAAAATGAGACATCCTGTATTAACTTCTTTTGGAAATGAACTTTTAACTGTTTTAGACGTTACCTTAGGTGAAGGAATTTAAGCGCACATTTTTTTTAATCCACAGAAACCAATTAGCTATCTGACATAAGAAGTTTTTCTTTATTTGGAAGTCGTAAAAGCAAATAATTTGTTATACGGTATAACTTATACCTTACGCGGCTAACCACCTGAATGACAAAAACACATCCTACAGGCTGCTAGTATGTATAATATATTAAGTGATTTTTCTGATTAAAATTTTATCTGGCTTGATTTATTTAAAAAAAGGTGGTAACTGGCCAAGAATATACAATTTAGTTCATTTGACTGTAGAAATATCAAGAGGCTGCATTTTTTTTATGAACCGGTCACTTTTTTTGTATAACAAAATATGCCTTAATTTCAAAACAGCTGCATTTGTGTCTTGTGGATTTGGAAAGTGCCATATTGATATTTTATTCATTAATAAAAAATTAAATAATTCTACAATGTTTTTATCCGATATCAACATTATTCAAAACTTAAATATTTTATATGATCTTGCTACTTCCAACATAATTTTAAAACACGAAGATCTTATAAATTATAAGTTAGAAGCTGAATAAGCACGAGAGATGATCTAGTGTCTGCCACACTTGTTCTCGTGGCTGATATTATATATTCTTTTCCCAACGGAACTCCATCTCAACTTTTACTATCTCTATAGCGCGTGTTCGAATCCCAATGATGTTGTCTTAGTGATCGCCTTGAGTATGATTATAGGCAAGGGTGCTTGATATTGGGCCCGCTAAATTTGATCGGTGTGTTATCACTCAAGCAATCACTGAGATAATCACTTAGACAACATCCGTGGGATTCGAACACGCGCTATAGAGATAAACGTTTTTGAGATGGAGTTCCGTTTGGAAAAGGATATCAGATGAATAAAGCAAATTATAAAAGCAAATTCTATATAGCAAATTATTTTCACCGAAATGGAGCGGCAGTTTTGAGCGGTTAAGGGGGTAGCAGCGATGTGGCAGATTGGTACATTTTTTCGGAGCGATTTTTGAAAGAAAAAAATGTGAAAAATTTTTATATTATTTTTTATCTAAAAGGAAAGTGTCCATACTTGCAAACGTTTATATTTTTAAACTTTTTACATACTTAAGTATCTGTAAAAACATCAAAAACCACTTTTCATTATGACTCCATTTCCAACTTGACCCGATGTGAGAATTTTTTTTGAAAGCAATATTTATAAACTTCAGACATTGTCGGGTGTTATGCACTAATTAGTGGGAGAATAATTATCCACATGAAGAAATTTCCTCAATATGGAAGTTTTTTTTCCATGAAAAATGGATAAAAACAGCTTTTTAGGAAAAAAAATTGACCTTCAATTGCGATTAAATATTGAAAAATGTCCTGACTTTCGAAATAAAAGTAGCCTATAACACCCGAAATTTAATTGAGATTTTTTGAAAAAAATAAAATTTTTATAAATTGCGTGCCAAATGGCACAAACCGGTTCCTTAAGCAAGTGTTGTAAATTTCATCAGAAGTTCAGAAACGATATTCACTTGACCCTTGCATCGGTTGAAATACGGAAACCAAATAGATACCAGAAAATTTCACAAGTGATTCGGCCTGATTTTTTACAGAGATTTCAAAAAACTACTAATTAAAATTTTTGGACTTGATTTGCGGAAAATTTTCATAATATTTCTAAAGAGTCGACAACAAAATGACAAAAAAACATTTCATGATTTTTCAAACAGCAGTCAGAAAATATGTAGACATGCATGAAAAAAGTTAAAGTGGCTATTTTTTCCGTTTTTATTAACAGATTTCATAAAATTAATCAGAAAAAATTTTGGACGAAAAATGCTTAAAATTTTCATAATGCTTTGAATTTTTTCGAAAATTTTACGAATTATAAAATAAAAGTTTGAACTCAAATCGTTCCTTAAATAGATAAAAAATGATTTTAATGAGCTGATACACATTTATTGTGGTTCAGCTAACGATAATAAGCACAAAAAAATAAACCAACTAATTATTTTCGTAAGTTAAATTGACGCCAGTCTGCCACATCGCTGCTACCCCCTTAAGACGTTTTTAACCTCATCACACTCTTTGCCTATTAATAGACAAATAATTTCTCAAGCGTCCAAACGGCGCAGAAATAAAACTTTTCGATACTTTTAATTCAATTATGTCATAGAGTTTGCAATTTTATTTCTAAAAATTTTATTTAGAATTTTATCCGACGAGCCGTTCAAAAAATATGTTTTCCTACTTTTTTGGGGGTTTTCGCCAAAATAAAGCTCTTTTGCGCTTGTAGTAATCATAATTTGATGTTTTTAATATTTGCAAAGAACAGATTTATTAATAAATTAATTGATATTATTTCCAGTTTTTTAGTAATAAGCGCTCAAAGTTGCGCCTAAAATAGGGTTTGGGGAGGGAGTCGAAGTTTTTGTTTCTTAGTTAGCCGGTATAAGTAGCTGGAAATGACTTTTGAGGATGCAAAAATTTGTCCTACAGGGTCTCTAAGATACTAATCAGGTTGGCCATTTTGTTAGAACTATCCTTTGGCTTATGAAAAAAATGTCAAAACTTTTTTGTATAAATACACTCCATGGCACATAAGCGCAACAAGAAAAGCTTAACCAAAATGGTTAAGGCGGCGGCCCATAACTCCAGCCAAACTCCGGCCAAAAAAAAAGTATCGCATGAATCTGTCAAAATGGAAACTTCTGGACCGATTTAATATTTCGTTTTAATGAATTAGTCATTTCCCGGTATATTTGGCGGACATTTTTTTGACAAAATTAAGGAAAATGAATTAAACTTTTTTTCTGACAAACATTTTCTCTGAATAAGATACCAAAAAACGGATTTTTTACCAAAAATAAATTTAGAAGTGATATTTTTTCTCGGAATTTTTAGGGAAACATGAAAATATTACCACGAGATACCAATATGATATTGGCAATATCTCACTAGAAAAAGTAAGAAGCCATAAAAAACACTCAGGGGAAATCATTGGTTCTCAAAAAGCTTACTGTAATTATGTCGAAAAATTATCATTTTTGGGGTTTCGTCGTCAAATAAAAAAAA
>SCLH01000115.1:361517-376633 GCA_004367855.1 Oikopleura vanhoeffeni
AACAGTATTTTGACCCTATGTTAACTAGAGCAAAATACAGTTTTTTGGTGATTCTGAAGCCAAATCAAGAAAATTTTCCAAAAGCTCAACAAGGCGGTCTGCTTACGTTCTGTCCGATTAATTAAAAACATGAATCATTGTTGAAACTTGAAAACTCAGGGAGGAGATACATTTTGAAAAAATAATTCCGTCACTTTTGTAAGCACGTTTCTGATTGGACGAGCCATCCGTTAATTTGGATTGTTTTTTAGGATGCAAGATTTTTTTTTAAATATATCAAAGAGAGGTTAAACTTGGTCCAACGATTTGTACTTGTGCCTTAAGGGGATTGTGGGTGCTTCCAGCAATGTGCTGAGGACAAATAAGCCGTTTTGAAAACTCAAATATTTTTAGTGAGAATTAAGTGGACATGTATTTTATTAATTAAATATTGTAGTTCGTAACCTTGAAATGTATAAACTTGATTAATTTCTAGAAAATATTTGACAACCAACCATTAAGGTCGGCTTGAGCCCCTTAAATAGCTCAGGGTTAAAGGAAATTTGAATAAAAATCGAAGAAAGTGCGTAAAAAATGTAACATTTTTGTATTGGTTTATTAATAAACCGTTATACAGAAATAACTCAATAAATAAAAATTACATACTGCTACCAGTATATGTGGCAGTCAATGAAATTCGAAATCGAGACCTAATAAATTAACATTAAGAACGTAACGATCTCTTCACCTAGCAGGGTTTCGGCTCGAAAGCGCTACATTCCTTAATTTAAGCTATCGTGAATCCAAAATTATTAATAAACCATATCTTATATTAGCAACCCAGTTTTTTTATTGAGGTCATAATTTTGCATCCTGCTTTAAATCCCCTGAAGATTAAATTTTTATTTGTTTTAACTGTTTCAAATTCAGACTAAATTAGATTAGGTGAGATTTAAGAGTCAATAAAAAAAAGAAGTAAAGGAAAAAGGTATTTTTGTTCTCGATTAACTTTTTTACTGCAAAAAACTATGTCAAAATCAGAAAAATAGACTTGCAATTTAAATTTAATGAGACAAATTGAAGAAAACCAAAATTTAATAAATTTTTCATTGGGGTCCCCAATTTGGGGGTAATCTAAAGCAATATTGAGCTTTAAGAATCTTATAAAAATCTGATTCATGCGAGAGAGCAATAATTGTACGTGAACCTACTCATAACTTAAAGGGGTTCTATAGGCCAGAAAGAGTTTTTAAGGGGCTCATAACTTTGTGTACATAATAATATCATATAAATTGCTTGAACGATAGTTCGTAATCTCGTAAACAATTTTTTCTATAAATTTTTACGATCGCATGTTGAACCAATTGGTAAATGAGGTTAACCGAAAGCAAGAATTTTTTCTTAAAAGTCGTTTTTTTTCGTTCTATTTCAGAAAAAAATCAAACTTTCACATAATTTGGGAAATGAAGAAGCGAAAAAAAAAGCTTTTTTATTTTTTCGATATTGATACTAGAAATGTCTTGAAGATGCCGAAAAGGACCGTGTTTTGCTATTTTGGCCACGGGAAATCGTATTTTTTTACATGTGACATACAAAACTATTTTAGCATAAACCACAGGTTCTTTAAAAAATTTAGAACAAAAACATTATTTCCGAATTTACAATCTCATTTTTTAACTCCCAGGATCACGATTTGAGAAATTTTTTTTGACATTCATGTCATCGTATGACATTTTAAATGATATCACACGATTCTCAAGTATAATGTTTTTGGTAACAGTATTATAAACTATGGCCAAATTATTGATATTTTCACCGCTAGAGCACAAAACATGGGATACCGTTTTTTGCGGGGAAGGGGCTGTTTTGATTACACTGGACTATTCATTTGGCTTAAAAATGCCGCTGATTGGCTGATTCACTTAAAAATTTTTAGTCGGAAATAACGGTCTCCAATTATTTTTTAGAGTGATTTTAACATTATATTCTATTTGAGCCGATTTTTTGCGACAGTACAATGTGTTTGTGACATATTTCAACAGTGGAAAATCGATGAGTTTATTAAAATTCATTTCTAATTAAAAAATACAATTTTTAATATATTATACATATTAACCGAGTATTGAATTTATAAACTGTCAGCTCATGATAGAATTGAGGGTTGTTGTCAATAAAAGTCTAATTTTGAAATTGTTAAATTATTTTTTCAAGAGCTTGACATCATTATTAAAGAAAATTCATGTTATTGTATATTTATTCATCATGCGATTATTGATAGTATATGAATTAAGGGCCCTTAACCGACAGATCATGAGTTTTTGAAAATGCGAAATGCGATAATTTTATTGGTTGACCCTAAATCTGACCAATGAAATCGGCGTATGATGCAATACAAGATTTTGATTGAGTGCTAGTATCCCGCGTTGTTTGTATCATTCAAATAGTCACGATCTTCAACTGAGGTCCCTTAATTCATATTATTTGGAGGTTTGACAGTCAAATTTTGACTCACCAGCCAATTTCAGTGTGAAAAATCTTCATTGTTGGTCATTTTTGGAATTGAGGATCTTGAAAAATCAAAATTATATCTTTCACTTTGATTTTCCATAAATAATCGTAAATTTTTCTGTTTTATACTTAACTTTAAATTTAGAAAGAATTTTCCTAATTTTTATATACTAGTCAAAATATTGATAAAAACAGTACTGAAAGTATGAGATTTTGAAGTCCGTCAAAAATGACTCACAGGATATCTCATTTTTTGGGTGTCGTTCCTTTACGAAGCTATGGATATTCCGGCCAATGAAAATGCTTACGAATTGTTTCGAACAATGGCTTCTTCTTAAAAACAAGCTATTGTTTGTGCCTCATCACTGGCCAATCACAGCGATCGCTTGGTGAAGGTATCCGTAGCGACGTAAGGGAATGACGCTGAAAAAATGGTACATCCAGGATGTAACATCCTGTATTCTTCTTTTATTTTCAAATAATTTTTTTTCATTGTTAAATATTTAAAAAAGGCCAAAATTTGGCCGCCAAATATATTAAATCGTGAATTAAAAAAATTCGAGCTCTTCAATAGCGATTTCCTAACTGATGAAGAAGTTTATGGTTTTCAAAAGCTATTGATTTTTTCTGTGTTTGGCTCACTTAACCCCTGGAATCACAGAAAAAAAAGTTCCGCCAAGGCACCAGAGCCGATATATCAGCTCTACTTTGAACGTGGTTTACAGAAAACTCAAGGTAGTTGAAGCTCCAATTACTTTTGCAATTGGAAGTTGAAAAGTTATATTTTTGCATCAATCAATTCAAGTTCTAGAATTTTGATTTTTAGTTCTCGAAAATATAGTTGGAAAACCAAGGTGTAGCATATCACGTGATACGTGCCCATCGTAGTCTTCTAATTTTTATTTTTATGGGTACCAACGCACAAGTATCTGCCTTACGTCACACTTTAATCCGATTATATACATATCATCAATCAAAAGTTATTTTCAAAAAAGGAAAATAAAATGATAGAAAAACCACGAATTTCTATGAAAAATGGCTATTTTTTCAAATAAAAGCAGATTAATACACTTTTTATTATTATTTTTGAGTTTATATAGTAATCAAGTGACAGTGTGCCTAATTTTTGATTGATTACATTAATTTTTATAATAAATAATTTTTTTACTCTATTTTCTTGTTAGAAATTTTTTTTTAAATAGTGTTACAGTTATGCAACTCTGTCATTAAAATCTCTGAGATTTATAAGTCGCAAAAACTAAACTGAACTTGACCTTATAAGGTTTAACTGAATTCAAGTTCATTTCCCTATAATTAAATNTTAAATGCCACCAAAAGATTACTTGGGTACAGTTTGCTGGAAACGATATTAGCAACTATGGTCTGATTTTGAACACAGCGGATTCTAGAAAAAAATTAAACTTTTTCATCAAAATTATTTTTTGATCTCTAGCACCGTTTCTGTTCAAAATCAGACCATAGTTGCTAATATCGTTTCCAGCAAACTGTACCCAAGTAATCTTTTGGTGGCATTTAAATTGTCTAATTCTCAGTTTCATATTCAAAATTTTCGATTTCGCGCATTTTTTTGTCGATTCACAGCCAAATTTGATAAAGTACTTGCAACATCTTGCTCACCACCTCTTGGGCTTGTTAAATGTCGAAAATGACGTTGTTTTGAAATAAGGCAAAAAAGATAGGACTTTCAAAATTAAATTTTTGCTCGCGGTTAGCTCAATTTACCGGTCGGTCGAACATGCTATGAAAAAAGTCAGAAGTAAAATGTGTCCCAGAGATTACGAACTACTATTCCTTAGATTTTTATAAGATTGTTATGGAGGAATAAAAAGTTATGAGCCTTCGAAAAAGCTTTTCCAGCATGGACAACCCCTTTAAGCCTCTTAGTGGAAAAACTTTAGCTGAGATATGCTAAATTACCGCCATTATCATTTTTCGTACCAAATAAATGCTGTCTGTTGTTTTTGTCAAGTTAACAATTCTTCTTTCATTTTCTAGAAGTTCACTTATTTTTTATTTTGATATAAATTAACAAGCCCCCTGTGATGTTCCAGAAGTTAAAGTCCAGTTTTTTTTTAGTTTTTTATAAAATGATATACAGACCGAAATGTTTTTGCTAACTTCTCGTTTCAGAGCCAATCATACTGCGCATGATCAGTTATATTCTGAAGCTCCCATCGCGAATGGCGCTTTTTCTTTCGTGAAAGACGCGTTACGCCGCGTAACTTACGCGCAATAAAACAAATGCCCGAGTTGAATTAAAAAATCGCCTGCAAAATACAATTTTATAAATATTACCGTTGAAAGCCCTTATGAATATTTCCCTTCAAGGCAATTTTCTGTCTGCCATTTTTAATCATTTTTAAATCCCTTTCTAACAAAATTTTTCATTCAGATTGCGAAATCGGATAATTGCAGAAAGTAGCAATTGCCAATGTGGGTGCCATGTAGCGTGCGCTCGGCTGCGCGCTTTTGGATCGAGAAACTCGATTGATTTTCTAACTCAAATCTTTTCCATCTTAAATAAACAAAAAAGTCCGCAAGCAAATCATGGGATTCGACACGCCTTGTTTATGTAATTGTGATCCAAGAGATGTCGGTAAAGCTACCAAAGATTCACTGTTGGGCGAAGATGCACACAGGAAACCAGAGCTAAAAGATACAGATAAATACATTTATTCCAGAATACAGGGTATTTTTTATATTGATTACGGAGCTTCCTGGTCGTTTTTGCTAGATTTTTAGCCAAAAATTTTAAATAATTCGGTGTTTGATAACAACTTATCCAGTAACATTCTAAGATAGCTCAAACTGAGCACAAATATTAAGTGAATAATATGATAAAAACAATTGGTCCGAATCGGACCTATTTTTTTAGATTTTTTTGGAGATTACTGAAATTGTTTTATCATCAGTTTTTGTTGAAAAAATTGGAAACAATGGCCTAATTTGCATAAAACGACCAGGAGGCCCCGTAATTGATATGATAAAGTTTTATTACCTTTAAAATATAAGCTTTATTAGTATTATGTCCCATTTTTTGGGCCCCGTTCACTATGGATACTCCAGCAAACAAAAATACTTTGTTTTGTCATCTTAAAAACAAACCATTGTTTGCGCTTCATCACTGGCCCACCACAGCGCTCACTTGGTGGAAGTATTCATAGCGTCGTTAGAGAATGGGTTACAAAAAATAAGACATCCTGTATCCGATATTGAGAATCGCATCTTTCATGTCATTTTGGACACATTGAGATTTAAAGGATGTGTCTAAAATGTCATTGAGGCCGCTTTAAAATATCGATGTGTCTGAAATGTCATTGTGGTCGTCTCAAATTCAAAATATAGTTTTTTCTCTGCCTTTAAAGAGTGAGAATCAATCGTGTCCAAAATTTAATCGTAGACGCCGTAATTGATATAAAATGGGCTCTAAAATATCTGTTTTTAAGGGTATCGTGGTTCCTAATGTGGCATGTTCCCGATGAAATATTAGACAACCAGGGTTTCTAGGATATTATTCAAATTAGCTAGTTTGTGAAACTAGCCTTCATCTAGCGTAAAACATCGATCAAATTTTTTTTGCATGCATACACGTTTAGACACATAAGCAAGACAGTGGGACCTAAACCAAAACGGAAAATCTATCTCCTCTCAGGTTTTATTTTGAAATAAAACCAAATTTTAACATAAGCTGTAGAATTAGTATGCAAAACTTCATAGGAGTGTTTTTGTGGATAAGTGTTTTTTGGACTTAATTCAATTTTAAGGGATAAGAAATCTAAAAAAACAAATATAATATGTCAGTGATTCTTCAAGTATAAAATAATTCAATAAACTCAAGTTTAATATTGATTTGCTGAATATAAAAATTACAGCCTGAGTTTTCATTTTTACATTCCGCAAAAAAAAACTGATCAGATACAGTTTTTTGGATATTGACAAATCACCATCGAGTAATTTTGCGAAATAAAAAAGGGGGGGTCAACGAGAAAAGTCAGGCTGTAGTTTTTCACCATCGCAAATAACTGATAATAACCGCATTCATAATATGATTTTTGACTAGATTCTTTATGATTCATATATTGCTAATACTATTTCTGAGGTCTATAAAAGTTTACATATCGAACTTTAATCCATTCAATCGGACTGAATCAGCTGACGGGTCGGACATTAATTATGTACATTTTTTTAGATGGGTTTCTTTAATAATCAGATCAACCAAGTTTCACAGATCAATCATTTTAAATTCTCAATAAATTTAAAATTTAAACCCTTAACCCGTGTTTTCAGACAGTGCCGATGGGCACGGAATGAGCACTTAGAGCGCTCGTTCTCACAGTTCAAAACACACAAATTTTATGAAATTAATAACGTTCAAGTTTTTTTTAAATTCTTTATTTTTGATTCCAAAATTATTTTTTTTAACTTCTGTGGTTTCCGAATAAGAGCCATTTCGTTAAGTTATGATCAAAAACTTAAAATAATGAAATGAGTTTGTGAACTTGGCTCTTAAATATAAACTTTCCTAAAAAACTACATAAATAGCTTTAAAAACCATATAATCAATTATAAGATTAGAACATAATCTTCAAAAACATAATTTTGACAGAGTTATTATGTTATAGGTTACTAAAATTAGTTTTTCAAAATAAGACTTAATTTATGACTTACTTTGTACGGTGATGTCACCATAAATCATCAATGCAAAATATCAACACGTCCAAGGAAGTTACTCTCTAATTGAAGCAAATTTCTATGAGTACAAACCATTTTAATAAATTGAATGCGGTGGTTGCAACCAATTGGCGCCATAATTAAAAGATCGATAATTGAACAAATGTTACGTCAATTGAGAGACCTTCGATAGCAAGCTACTATTTTTTAGTTCATCTGCAAAAACAGACTCACAAGTAAAAAAAATGATCTAAATTTATTTGAAAAGTCTGAATTGAGAAAAAATTTCCGTCAATAGAATAAAAATGAAAAGGACAAATCTGTCTGTGAGCAACGATGCCTTTATATTACTTATGACGAATGTCTTTTATCTTCATTACGAAAATTTCCAGGAATTATTCAAAATTTTTGCTTATTATTTTCTTTTCATTTTGGATTTTTGATGAATAAATGGCTCTGATTAGTCAAAATAAGCGAAAATTAGATGGTTTTCTTCAGGATTAAATTCAAAAATGGGTATTCTGCTTTGAAATTTAACCTGAAATTTTATTGGCAGAAATCAGGTATATAGTTTATGATCATCGAGAATTCAGTATACGAGTCAAATAAACGAAAGTTTTATTTACAGTCTAGCCAAATGTAGCATGCTTGTATTGAAAACCTCACACTAAAAAAGTCAGGCGTGATTTTATAAATATTTCGATTTTGAATTATTTGTTCCCAATAGTAATCATTTAAATCAGAAACTAATAAAATTCAGAAAATACGATTCGAAAATTCAGAGCGTGCTATGTCTCGGACTTAAACTATTTTTATGAGAAAACAAAATTGATAGGGTACCGCGCAACATTTTCAGTACGAATATGTAGAGAAATGAGAGAAGAAATTATGAAACAGAGTTACTTTATTGTCGAATAAAATGATTTGATTTTTTTCACAGGTAGGGTTAACTTCTGGATATTTTTTTTTAAATAAAAATATTTTTTTTATGTTTTTTGATTAAATTGATTTAATGAAAATATATATTCAACTACTGTGATAAGTATACCTGTGATAAGTATCAGATAAATATTGTTAGTTTTCCATACATGATTTCTATATACATTCTGTATATATTTATAATTAAAATGAATTATTAAAAAAAACTTATTTGGTAGAATGTTTTCAATATAATGCTTGTGAAGAAATTGCCAATAAATAATCAGGATGATCTTTTTNAATCTGAACTTTATATTCTAGAGATAATTTTTTTTTGTGGGAGTAAAATAATCTTTCAAATTTGCTGATTATTTTTAAAATTCGATCCAAAATTTTTAATCTTATCCAAAATTTTCGATTGTTTTAGATTTGACATATTTTTTTTCCAATTTGCATAACTTCCTACCCGCCATTGAGAACGATCAATTTTAGCAAATACCTACGTCCTTTCCAGATTAAACCAATCAAAACGGTGGAATTCAGATTAATGCAAATAAGAAAAAAAGAAAGCACGTGACATATAAATTGGTAGGAAACATTTTAAATTTTTTATACAGAATGTCATGACATTTTGTATTAAAACTCTTTGGATAATTGAGGTTTGTGCGTTTTTCATCGAAAATTTTTACTGTATCATAGTACTTATTTTTTTTGCAAAAAAAATAAATCATTAAAAAAACCCTCTGAGCGGGATCAGAAAAATTTTTTCTTATAAATTTAGACTTTTCGTAACTCCCGTAGTGTCTTTCTCGTCATGCGTGACCAAATGTCCTTTAATCGCAATTAAGGACCCTTAATCATTTGAAATTGGCCTTGGATCTTGTTATCAAAAAAAAAAAAAAATATTTTTAAGGAGCAGATTTTGTGAAAATTTTAATAAAACCAATCAATTTTTTTTGCAGATTCAATACCAAAATTGGTGACGGTTTAATAATTCAAATTTGAAAATGTCAAATTAACCCTAAATTCGTATTACTTATGTACTTGTTTGTGAGAATCGTGGAAAAAGAGAGAATTTTTAATTTTTTTATTCGCATTTGATGACTTTTTAATAACTTTTTTAACAAATCGTTTTTATGGGACTGTAGAGAATTTTTTGACTTATATGATTGCCGATAAAAATATATGTTGATGATGAATCTTCTGTTATATGCTTGATTAAAAACGTCTGGTCACGCATGACCAGAAGACCCTACGGGCCCAGAAGTTATCGGCCACTACGGGAGTTAAAACTCACTCATTATTGAAAATTTTCTTTTTCATTAAACAATTTTCTTTGAATTTTGTCATTTTGAGTTTTTAAAGGGAATTTGAAATATATGATAAATTTGTTAAATAGAGTTTAATAGAGTTAAGTGGAGTAAAAATAGAGTTTTGGCCATAATAGGGTCATATTACATAACATAAAATTATTGTTTACATTTTTGGAAAATCATATTTTTTCTGATGTGTAATATGACCCCATATGAGCCATTTTGAGATTTGACCCATATGGTGTCAGATTACAAAATTTGACCCCTCAAAATTTTTGCCAAATTATTTCAAGACATTTGGTGAAAAATCAATGCTAAATATACTCAAGTTCTCGAGAAATTGGCGATAACTGTTCTAAAATAAAAAAAACTCTTGTTTTGTCTCTAATGGGGTCATATTACATCAAATTGAAATTATATTTCTACTGATGTGTAATATGACCCCATATGAGTCATTTTGAGATTCGACCCCATTGGTGTCATATTACAAAATTTGACCCGCCAGAATTTTCGCCAAAAAAATTCAAGACATTTGGTGAAAAAATAGAACACATATCTCTCCCGGTTCCCGAGAAAACCCGTTTTTAAGATTTGTCTGGTTATTACCAGTTATCTTTCAAAATAGATAAATTGTCAGGTATCAACTCATTGGCTGCTTGATACAATTGAAATTTCTAGATTCGGATGAGCCATTCGATGCAACTGATTTACGTTTTTAACTTATCAAAAAAAAATATCGCCATTATAACAACAAAAGGAATATTTTAGCGCCACATTATTCTGCAGAAACTTTGTATTTTCTAGGATCTGTATTTTTAACGGCGACATACGAAACTGTATTGTTTAAGACATTTAGCCTGATGCTGGCGAAAGCGATACTGTGCACTAAAAAAAATAAAAAAGAAATATGTAGTTATTTCACTAAAAAAGCCTTTTTTCAAAATTCACAGTGTCCTTAGCTTGCCACACTTGACCTTATAGTTTCCCCATACGTGTCTTAATAGAAATGTCCTGCTACAGAAGAAACCACAAGTGAAGAGTTTCACACGCTATTAATTTACATAGTTTCGTCATCTGAATTTTTACTAGAATTTTAATTTTTATGTTATACGATTCTGACGCAAATCCTCTGATAAACATTCTGAACAATTATAACTCTCTCGCTTAAGACCTCAAGTTCTCTGACGCACCGTCTGAAGTTTCCGTTCGTGCAACTTTCCTCAATTACGGCCTAGCCTACGCACGATTTCTTCTGATGCAAAAATCCCTGTAATGTACCAATCAATTCGCATTGTATTGCGTCAAAAAAAGCTTGTCTTGTGTTCAGCAGCATTTCAGTTGAGCACAACTTGTTTCTCAGCCAACGATTTAGATAAGCAGTTTACGCAACGATAAGTTATTAAAGAGACCGACTCACCTGAAAGCTCTGAAATCTGTTACAAAATTTGCTACCCTGTGTAACTTGATGTGTATACACCCAGTGCGGGGGAAAAAAACAAAACCAAAAGACGAATTTCGAAGGGATAATCCACCCAAAATGTCTGTAAGAGGATTTAAGCAGGTACAGTCGGTTTTATTTCAGGTCAGGGACAATATTAGATGCACCAAATGGCCTCTAAGGTAAGGCCACACAGATGCGTTCTGACCCAGATCTATGAAAAATTTCTTAATTGAAACATTTTCGCTTTTGTCCGGCCTTATGACACGAGCCTAACAGCAGGCTGAAAAAATTATGCGTCATTTTCGTTTCCCTTTCATTCGTGGTAAGCAAAAATATAGGAAAAAGGGAACGAAACCCACGCAAAAACGCCCTTTTACAACCTGGTCTAAGTATACCTAAAATAAATTGATTAATCTTATTAATATGTCGGCTTAGTTTCCCTGCGCCATAATCGACGAATATATAGTCCGCTGTATATAGGAATATGTAAGCGTAGTTTCGTAAGGATCTAGTCATGGACTGTCTTTTCACTTGGGTTCGATTCCAAGACGATCTACATGCATTAACGTTTTGCTTTCTTTTTTTCCAATTGAATAAATATGATGTGTTCACACCGGTGATTCGTTAAGGGTAGCAGCGATCTGTGGCATGACTGGCCGTCAATTAAGTACGGAAAAATTAGTTGGTTATCTTTTTTGTGTATATTACGTTAGCTGAACCAGAATAAAATGTATTAGCGTCGAAGCTCATTACAATGTCTGTTTTATCCTATTAGGAAAACTTTGAGTTGAACTTTTAGTTTGAATTTCCGTAAAATTCTTCAAAAAAACATTCAAAACAAAATTAAAATTCTCACGGCCATTTTTCCACCCAAAATTTTTTTGTTTTTCTCTGATAATCTTGGTGAATTACCAACAACGACTTACAAAAATAGCCACTTTCACTTTTTAATGCATTGTCCCTACCACTATTTTCTGAATCGCTGTTAAACAAATCATAACATGGTTCACTTGTCGATTCTTTTTCGTCCGAGCCTTTTTCAGAAAATATTATTGACATATTTTCGGCAACATCTTAATCCAAAATTTCTATGAATGCTTCTTGAATTCTGTCCTAACAGCATCAGCCGAACTAGTTGTTGTATTTTCTGATAATCTACCTATTCCGTATTTCACACCGATGGAAGCGTATCACAGCTGAATATGTTTCCTGGAAACTACCTATAAATTTACATCACTTGCCTTGTTGAGCGCTTGTGCTCATTTGGCACGGTTTCAATTATAAAGAAATTTTCATTTTCCTCAAAAAATCCAATTAAATTTCGCGGCTGTTATAAAGGCTACTTTTTATGTATGAAAACCAATGAAGTCAATTGTGTTTTCCCTAAAAAAGCTTTTTATACTTTTTCATGGAAACAAAACTCCAATATTGAGAATATTTTTCCTATGTGGGAAAATTTATTGTCCCCCACTAAGTAGCATAACATCCCGACAATGTGAAGTTTAAAATATCCTTTCAAAAAACAATTCTCTGACAAATCGGTCAAGCTTGGAAATGGATTCATAGGTGTTTTTTAGATGCTACGTCCAAATGCACGGCTCGCTATCTTTGAAAACCCCATAATACGACTATATGAGGCAACGAGATTTAACTTTCCTGCGACTCGCGTGGAATTGTTTTTTTTAAGTTCTGGAACCGGTTGACCGTAATGGAAGGATTCGTCGGCGTCAATTTCAAGTTTTTTCAATCAGGCCACTAAATCGCGTCTGTAGACAAACGGGTACAGCAGGAGTTAGAATCTGATATCAGATTTTATTGTCGATGATCGTCATTCAATGAGTCATCTTTGGGCACTTAGAACATTCACTTAAATCATCGAACCTGAAGATATACAAAACTCGGCCCAACTAGGGAATTCTGGATAACCAGTAATCCAAATCTCAACTATCCAGATTTTCTACTTCTGAACGTCACACTGAGTCATTTTTGTTGACTTTGAAACAATTTAATTCGAAATCAGCCTTTATAGATAGAAAAAACCTCGGCTTATAAGTAATTGAATGGTACCAGGAACATCCCAAATCTGCATACTTAGATATTTCAGTCGTTGTGACGTCCAATATGGAATCATAATAGCGTAACTCTCATAACATTCATCTCTTAAATAATCGACTACGGCGGACTCCTGGCTGGTTTTTTACCAGAATTGCTTAGCCAGAATTTATATAATTCGGCCTTTTTGAAATACAACTTACCGTATACATCTCTAAGATTTAGCCTTAAACTGACACCAAATATCTTGTAATAGTCGAAGGAAAACATCATTGTTCCGAATTCGACCATGTGTTTTCCCAAATGTTTTAGATAAGAAAAACAATTAATAAACAATCGACTAAATATCAGAAAAAAAACATTGAATATAAATTCGGCCATGAACCAATTCCCACTTATTATCCAAACGGATATTCGTGCTCAGGTTGAGCTATCAAAGCTACATGGAGAATTGTTCTTCCAAAACAGAATTATATAAAAAAATTGGCTCTAAAATCTAGTGAAAAACCGACATGACGAGGCCCCGTATCTACTATAATGAAAACTCGATAGTATCGTAATTGTAATCAATGCAGATCACTTCAGATTGAAAAGAGAATTCAAAATAAAACTCACTAACCTAGTACCTCTTAGAGTTCTCATAACGAATTCAAATGTTATGTTAAATATAATGACACATTTTCGGTTTTTTATTAATATGGTATTATTATTTTATTTTTTTTAGATTCGTATTTGTTTGGAGCAATAATTTTTCCAGAATATCAAGAAAATGAAGAAGTATTTTATTTGGACTCTAAAGGCCGCATTTTTAATTTCAATCGTGTATTCGCTATTTTAAAAAATTTGATTAACAAACAATTTCCGCCGAATTAAATTCATTTCAAACTGTCTTTTCATTTCGTCGAGCTAGTTATGGCGTCACCAAGTGATATCTGAAACAGCATGCTGGATCCTCGTACTACAATACTTATAGGGCCGAGTTGCAATCATAAGGCCATTTCTATAAATAAATGTTCCAAAGTCACCAAAAAGACTCATAACTGACGTCAGAGAGTGTAAATCTGATATCGAGTAATTTGGATTCCTGTTAATCAATTCCCAATGGGCCGAGATTTTTATATCTATAAAGGTCTAGTTTCAATTGAATGTCTTAAAGTGACCCCAAAATGTAGCTTCATAAAGACGTCATCGATAAAGGACCTGAGTATCAGATTTGAATTCCTGGCACTGAAGACGCTTGTCTTAAGGTTTTTTCATTATCCTATAAAGGTTTCTATATTGCAATGAAGTTCTAAAGGACCAAAACCATGATCATAATGTACCCGTCATCGAAAAACAAATCTATATCTCAAGATTCGAACTCCTTGTACCTCGTAATAGTACAGACGAATTTTGGCCTGATTTGAAAACAACCTTGAAAATTGGACCGACCGGAAATCCGCCATAACCGGTCCAGAAATAAAAAAACATAAAATCACAAATCGCGCAGTCGCGAAATAAATTCTTCGAGTGCTGCCAATATATAGTCTTATGGGGTTTCATAATACCAGAAAGCCGTCATTTGGGCGTCGCTCCTAAAAAAAACCACCTTAACTATAGTAAACTTTAACTTTTCGAGTCGGTGACCACATATCTTTATATGCTCTTTGAAAAATCATATTCTCATCTGTACATGGTTTTGTGATTTTTGGTCATAAATAATTAGAAATATTTTGAAAATTTTCCTCATTACTAGTTAAAAAATTTTCAAACTTATTTTTCTTAAATCACCAAATGAAAATATGAAGAATGCCATCTTTTACTTTATTCAAACATGTCCTTGTTTTGTTTCTTCGCTCTGGTTTATACTCTCAACTATAATTTTGCAACGAATTATGGTTTGGGAGAAATAGGTTGAAGCCCTCATTTATCAAAAATAATAAAATTTTATTTTACTTAAACTTGCCAAATTGCTTAACCCGTGTGAGCACAGAAAAAAAAAGTTCCGCCAAGGCACCGTCACCTATATATAGGTGACTGTTCAACCGCGTATTACAGAAAGCCCAAGGTAGTTAGAGTTTCATTTTTTTTTGCATAAGGAAGTTCAAACGATATATTTTTGCATCCGACATTTGATATTCTAGAATTTTGATTTTTAGTTCTAGAAAATTTACTGATAAGAGCAAGGTACAGCATATCACGTGATACAAGCTTACAGTGGTGTTCACAAATTA
>SCLH01000115.1:387121-401260 GCA_004367855.1 Oikopleura vanhoeffeni
GAAAAACTGGTGGGGTAAACTAAAAAAAAAGTTACCTAAGTTAGTGAGTGTATTTTGGCTTAATTTAATATTATCAACAGTTAATAATCACGCGAATCGTGTCTCGAAATGAGTTTTCACCAGAATATAAACATTTTTTTTTATATGAACTTGGTTAGAAAAATGATAGAATGACAAGTATGTGTGTCTAACAAAAAGGTTGATTGTCCGATAACAAAGGCCGGTTTCTTAAAACCAATCAGGAATAAGAAGAAATTTCAAAATGTGGAACCAACATTTTTCGAAAATACCGATTTATGTTCCAGCCAATTTTTCAGAGCATACCTTTAAGCAATATAAACGTTAGTAGTAAGAGCATTTTGAAGCACCGTGCGTAACTGGCTTTGTTATTAGAGATCACGTTGTTAAAGTTTTTGCAATTAATTATTTGCGAAATATAAATACCGTAGTTTACGACAGAGTGTCTTTAATAAATACCGCCTAAGAGACAAATTATGACGTTTTTTGATTTGCGGAAATATAACATAGTCTAAAGATTCGTTTCTAAAAATACGTTTTTCAATAGAGAGGATAAATGCATGAGATTCCAATTCCTGATTGATGTGATTTGGCGGCTTACCTCGAAAAGCGCACTTTAAGGGGGTTGTAGCCGGAAAATGGTGGTTTTTCGAAGCTTATAACTTGACAGTAATTGCAAGGAAAGATCAAGCAAAAAACTTTAGTTTAGTTATAGTGAAAATTAAAAAAAACCACCAATACTGGTAATAACCGGTTCAAATATCAAATGGCACCATTTGCGTATTTGATAAAAAAAAAAGTAATATTTTGGGTATCCATTGTTGATCGACGTTTTTTAAAATGCCAATGTTTCGCTATGCAAAGTGCGTAGGCGGAAGTCAGGAGTGACATAGAAACTTACGAAATATTGCCTTTTTCGATTATTTTTTTGCATTGCAACCGGTTGGTTCATGGTACAAAGTTAACCTTAAATTTTTATTTTTTTTGCCTCAAATTTTTTACTGCACACGTTTTTATGAAAAAGTTGGTAGACTTTTCGTGCCTACGCATTTTTACGGCAAAAGATAAGAGAAAAAACCACGACCAAAATGTATACTAATATATATGTGGTATTATTTTGAAGTATTAGACTTTGTGCATAAATGTTCTGATTTCGCCTCCTTAGGTAAAGTTACCTTAATAATAAGCCACGATTGTTTACATTTAAAATACTATATTTAATTTAATTATACGTTAGTTAACTAAATATGTATTACCAATAAATATACGATGTTCGAATGAATAATAGTAAAGAATCTAAATTATATCAAAAGTCAGTCAATTTCACGAAAATCTTAATTACAGGCATCGCTCCCTAACTGGAACACTTACCAACCTAAAAAAGTGTTCCAGTTAGTTTCTACATTACAGAATTGCTTTATTTTTGGTTAAATTCGAAAGTAAATGAAAAAAGTTTTTTGTACAGTGGTGTTACAGTAGTGTATAACATAATTCATGTCACAAAAGTCAAATACAGTTGTATCATTTTTTTTATAAAACCTTGTTAATCTGAAGTTTGCATTGGTTTTTTTTTCTTACTTCGAATTTGTAAACCGCTCAAACGGCAGTGTTTAAGTGGTAATCTGCTCGGCTTGACAGTTTTCTGCAGTTATCTCATGTCATAAAAATGCACCAAATCAATGGCTGGTTTATGTTTTGAACGGGCATAAAACAACCCAAAATGACAACAAAAAAATTTTCGAAAAATTTTCGCGGTTTTTTTCGATTTTTTTCTAAAGTATTTTCTCAAAATTAATGGCTTCAAAAAATAACGTTTGTGTCAATTTGACCACTAGAAACTTCACAAATTATCGGGTTGACGTAGCCCAATTTCTTCTCCGTTCAGTGTTTCCTCAAGCTTCTTTTGGAGCCTACTTTCGAAACAGAATCGGAAGGCAACATTTTTTTTTCGACGAAATATTTTTCCAACGTGACGCTGAAAAAATTCATCATTTTTTGTTTGGGGAAATCGACAATTGACAAAAAAAGAAACGGCTCCTCAGAAGTTTCTATTTGTTTCGAGCTACGTTGTGGCAAATTTGAGCTGAATATTTGAAATTTAACTCTAGGAGAGATTAGATTTTTTCATGACTAAAGTTCACAAAAACGGGGTGGTTTTTATCGGGGCATGGTTCTAAGAAAAAATATAGCACTTATCGACAAAACGCTCCTCCAGAAGTTTTAAATACCTAAATTATACAGGGATTAATGTCAAAATTAGGTTTTATCTTAAAAAATACAACGCTGGGAGGTAGATAGAATTTAACCCGTTTTGGGGAAAACTCTAGGTCCACTTGTGTCGGGCTTTAGCATGTGAAGGAGTGTGGTTCCATACAAAAAAAGTTTTGGGCATATTTTTTTCGGGCAAGTTGACGGCTAGTTCTACAAACTGGCTACTTCTGAAATTAATTATGCCTTAAGCCCGTGTTTCGCTAATTATTTTATCGAAGAATATGTCAAATTTAGGAGGCAGCTGGATACCCTTAAGGGGGTGGTCAGGCGGCAGGAGTTCTTTAAATGGAGGGAACTGGTGGAAGACAATGATAAGATATTAATCAATATTTAATTAGGTAATTCAGTAATTAAAAAACATTGGTCAAAACTAAAAGAAGTCCGCTATCTACACTAGTTCTTGTCCGTTATTCGTTCACGGCTCATTACCAACTTTTAATTTGTGGACTGATCACTCGCAATCCCCTGAAGTTTTACAGGTTTTTCACAAAATTAGCCATCGGCGATGTTGACCCATGAATTTTTATTGACCCCAAGAAAAGATTTTATGTAGAAAAAAACGTGTGGGTTGTAACAAAAATATTCCGGAATTAAGAATTTGTGGCGAAAAAGCTTTCTAGCGTTTTGGTGAATATTACAATCACCGCCCGATTATTCGCCCAGGAAAAAAAATGACGCCGAATGTTATGAAAAACTTTCTGTCATAATCAAATATTAATCTTTATTTGATTAAAATGTCATAACATGATAATTTTGGGTTTACAAAGGTGGATAATGTCTGCAGTGTAATTTTAGGTTTGCAAAATATAATCTCTAGTTTGCTTCAGGAAAATAAATTTCAACGACAAAAAATCAAAGTTTATTATCTTCTTCCGAAGTGGGACATATTTTGAAAAGGTGGTGAGATTAATCGGAATTCGATAATTTTCCATAGTTTGCATGTTTTTTTTCAACGTTTTCGGTTTATTCATTTTCAGAAGCAAACTGGGCATTTTAGGAATGCATGAGAAAAAGAGTCTTTTTCGAAATCAAATTCATAAGCGAACTCGCGATCTCAGNTAATGAGAACACTTCCCAGAGTTTGGCACTGGGGTGTTCATCGACAGATAATAATGATGACGACGGTGAAAATTTGGAAAAACACTACAAGAAAGTGACGAAAGCACAGCAAAAGAAACGTTAGATGGTAGCCAGGAAGAAATTCATGATAGCAAAGCAGAAGAAAGTAAGGAAAAACACCGAAAGAAATTGAACTCGAAATTTATAAATTGTGTGTTGCAAATTTAGAAAAAGAGTTGGCGAAGTTCCGGCAAAAAGAAAATGAAGCAAGAGCTTCTCCGCCACCAATACCAGAACCATCGTCTCCTGAAGAAAGAACCAAGAATACGATGGTTTTGAAGCAAAAACTACTCGTCAGGACCGCCCCAATGTTTTGAAAGAATGTAGAGACTGGGAAACCAATTTTCCGCTTTGGTGTAATAGCGAATGGGAAAACAATCTCTTGAAGAAATCAATAATAGATACTTCGAGTGGTTCAAAAAAAGTCTCCTATAGCTTGAGAGCTAGAATTTCATTAAGGTAACTTTTTTTTAGTACACCCAATCAGTTTTGTCGCTGTCATTTGAGAACGGAACAAGATATTCGCAAACGGATTTCTGCATCCAACAGCTAATAAAAAACTCCAAGACCAAAATTTTTTGATTTTTTACCGGATNAACGTTGGACGATAGCCAGGAAGAAATTCATGAAAGCAAAGCAGAAGAAAGTAAGGAAAAAACACCGAAAGAAATTGAACTCGAAATTTACAAATTGCGTGTTGCAAATTTAGAAAAAGAGTCGGCGAAGTTCCGGAAAAACAGAAAATGAAGCAAGAGCTTCTCCGCCACCAATACGAAAACCATCGTCTCCTGAAAAAAGAACCAAGAATACGATGGTTTTGAAACAAGCAAAAACTACTCGTCAGGACCGCCCAATGTTTTAAAAGAATGTAGAGACTGGGAAACCAATTTTCCGCTTTGGTGTAATAGCGAATGGAAAAAATCGCTTGAAGAAATCAATAATAGATACTTCGAGGGGTTCAAAAAAAGTCTCCTATAGCTTGAGTGCTAGAATTTCATTAAGTGATGGTGAAAACTACATAAATTATAATTCCAATTTGAGGGGTTATCCTTCCAAATATTTTTAAATGACATTATAACTAATTTTTATTAAGGGGGTAGCAGCGATGTGGCAGACTGGCGTCAATTTAACTTACGAAAATAATTAGTTGGTTTATTTTTTTGTGCTTATTATCGTTAGCTAAACCAGAATAAATGTATATCAGCTCATTAAAANTGCCAATCGGCACTGTCTGAGTACCGAAGTTAAATGCTCACAAAACTCAAAATTATTTATTAGTTTTGCAAATTCAGCTCAAAAATCTGAAACTGGTAAAAATATGAAACAATCAAAAAGGTAGATATTGCTGCGTTAACTCGTAGACTTGATTTCTGCCATCTAGCTGCCATTCACAATTTAATCGCATTTTACGACGCTTAAATTAAGCGGCTTAATCATTAATGACAAGATCAGTTATAAAATTATCAATAAACTTTAAAACAGAATGACGTTTGTGCGTTTTTTTTTGAAAATTTTTACTGTATTACAGTATTTATTTTTTGCAAATAAAACCTTTGATCGTGATCAGAAAAAACTTCTTTAGAAGTAACTTTTTTTTTAGTACACCCAATCAGTTTTGTCGCTGTCATTTGAGAACGGAACAATATATTCGCAAACGGATTTCTGCATCCAACAGCTAATAAAAAACTCCAAGACCAAAATTTTTGATTTTTTACCGGATGTCCGGTTTACCGGTAAAGGTCTAAAAAGACGATTCTGAGAACACCACACATCATTCGAAGCTATTTTTTTCCCCATTTTGTACAACTTTTGTCAAAAATTTTTTGGCAAATTTCATTTTGTCATGTGACACCGCTAAAAGGGTCAAATTACAGTTTTTTGTATCTTTTACATCAAGGGACCTACGGAGCTGGAAATATACTAACTTGGGTAGTTTATCGAGAGAAAATGGTTGGGAAATTGTTTTTTGTTATACCTCTTGGTATGACCTCTTTGAAGGGGTCGAATTACAGTTTAAGCATCTTTAAACTGAGAATAAATATCGACTTGAAAATATACTTATCGGGGTAGTTTTTCGAGAAAAAATGTTTGACAATAACTTTTTTGTCATATGACACCTCTCAAGAGGTCAAATTACAGTTTTATGCATCTTTAAACTTATAATACATGTGGACTTGAAAATATACTTATCTGGGTTGTTTTTAAACAGAAAATGTTTGGTGATAACTTTTTTGACATATGACACTTCCCAAGGGGTCAAATTACAGTTTAAGGCATTTTTCAACGCAGAGGCCAAGTTGAACTAATTAGGGTAGCTTTTCATGAGAAAATGTTAGGGAATACAATTTACGACATATCATACTCCTCAGTGGTCAAATCATGTTATTAACAATAATATTGGCTGAACTATTTCAAAATATTGCACGTTTTAACAATTATTGAACAAATAGTTATTTATATACAGTCATACACCTCTAATTGGAACACCTTAATTTTGAATTTGCGCCTAATCTAAAAGTCTTTTGCAGACAATTTTTGGGTTGAAAGATAGCGTTTTGAATTCTGGTTTTAATCAACTTAAAAAGTCTATTCATAGCGCTTCAGATTGAGTGCAAATTCAAAATTAAGGTGTTCCAGTTAGTATGACTGTACACTTAATTTATGTACCAAGTCTATGAGTACGAAATTTACGTTTTAGGCACCTTTAGACATTATTGAAAATACAATTTATGAAAATGTAATGGATGAAAATACCGCAAAAGAAATAGCGAAAGAAAATATGTGGAAAACATTACAAAAAATACAAATCGATAGGCGTGGTTTTTTTCAGCGCAACCCAAAAAGAAGTAGCAATCGGTATTTTTGCTGATTACGGGTTTGGGGGGTACTGTGCTTTCTCAAATTAATTTTTTAAAGTCCCAAATAAGATTATCGTATTAATAAAGTGAAATTGGAATTCGGATGTGTGGTTACTGAGAAAAATGGTCTCTAATTTCACTTAAAAATGGCTCTAGAAAGACTAATTTATTGGATGAGTCGTTTTCAAAAAGCCAAATTATATAACAATTTTAGGTAATAAAGTTTCTGGTAAATGAAGTTTAAAATAGATGATCCGCATTTATGAAGCTCAGTATTGCTTCAGCTTTCACACATTTTTAGCGCGAATTCGTTATAAAACAATTCAAGAGTGCCGAAAAGCACATCAATTCCAACCGATTATCAATGGTGGGGAAATTAATAGAGAATCTGTGATGTTCCGATATTATGTTCCGAACTATTTCGTGCTCTAGAAATGAGAACTGTAAAAAATATGCTAATTTGTCCACTGAAGAAAATCCGAAAATTGCAAAACAGCGTTTTTGGACAGTACACAAATTAATTAAAATTGTTCAGGCCGATAATTCAGACACAATGCAATCTTATAATTATCGTATTTTTAAAATATTTAGAAAATGACTCCAAAGCGCAAAAAATATATAAAAAAATTAGACGCGCAGAATTTCCCTAAAAATCGAGATTTGTCGAACTTGGTGTCTCTGGGAGGCCAATAAGAAAGGTTTAAACACAATTTATTATGTTCATTTATTGCATTTATTTTGATATTTTCATTATGAAACTTTGACCGGTCATTTGAGGTCGGCCACGTGGTCGCCAGCCCTGGCCAAAAGGGAAGTGTCATATGACAAAAAAGTTATCACCAAACATTTTCTGTTTAAAAACTACCCAGATAAGTATATTTTCAAGTCCACATGTATTATAAGTTTAAAGATGCATAAAACTGTAATTTGACCCCTTGGGAGGTGTCATATGACAAAAAAGTTATTGTCAAACATTTTCTTTCGAAAAACTAGCCCGATGAGTATATTTTCAAGTCGATATTTATTCTAAGTTTAAAGATGCTTAAGGGGGTGGGTGTCGCTTTTTGGTACCTTTCAAGCACGCCTCAGATCAAATATAGGGCAGTTGTAAAAAATCTGAGGATACTCGTTTGTAGATCTAGCCTTCGTCTAACGATTACACATCTCAAAGTCAACCTTGTTACATCACACCACCAGGTGGTGAGTCTATTCTAGAGCACTAAACGGTTTTTTTTAAATCTATCTTCTTTTAGACCCCACATACAAAGCGTCTCAAAATTTACACAAAGTAGGGAATAAATGAGAACAAAAAAGTGATGAGAAGGAATTTTTCGATTTTTGATTTTTTTTCTTCTAGAATCTCACTTAAACGCCGATTTTGCCAGTTTTTCGACTTCAAACTCTATCTTCTTTTAGACGAATGTTTAGAATGAAGCCATTTTTTCGACTAAGGTAGATAAATATAATGCAGTAAAAGTGATGAGAAGGAATTTTTGAATAAAATTCTAGAATTCTAGAAAATTGAATGAAAGTGAACCGGAAATGAAAAGTTCGAAAAAAAAGTTCGTCTGATCGAAACAAAAGTACCACCAAATTGAAGCTGAGATTTCACTGATCAAAAAGTTGGCTCACAGCTAATCAAAATTTTCAACCAATCAGCGGTTTACTTATAGTCATATTTCTAGAATTCTAGGATGAAATTCAAAAATCCGAGACCAACATATTGACGACAGTNATCTCAAAAAATCAACTCCCCGTGATATTCGTACCAAATATCCAAAAAAAAATGAGTATTTTTTTTGGAATCACCGCATAATTCTTTATAATGTATTTGGAAGAAACAATTCTGTGACATGTATTTTCCCATTTTAGAAGGTTTTAAGTAGGCTTGAGCCGATATATCGGCTCTGTGATTCCAAGGGTTAAGAATTATTAATCTTTTTGCACTTCAACACTACCCTCATACTTTTGACCTTCCTGGTACTTCTAATTCTGGGCAAGTTCTCTGGCTCATCTTCAAAATCCATTTTATTCGCTAGTTCTAACAAAAAATTTTGGTGCTCTTGTACAAAAATTAACATTCTAGTTTTAATACAACTGGCAAAAGGGCTCCACTGTTGTTACTGAGAACCGGGAGTATAATAAGATGCGAATTTGTGTGTTGAGAGGCTCTGACTCAGAGGCACTCTAGTTTATTCATATAAGACCGAGCTTATAAGGGGGTAGAGAATCTCCTCTGAGACATTGTTTATCTCATCGGTGATGCGCATCTACGTATATTCTCATATAGAGAATATACGCAGATTCCCATCACCACAGTCCGATATGTTATTAACATAGTGGTAAAGTAACGTAGTCAATCAAATCTTTACCAAAGGGCAATAGAGGGATATATCATACATGTATTATATGATTCATAGCTAGCATGTTCATCATCAAAATCTGACTTATAGAAATAATGGGTGGATTGTTCTGAAATTTTTTGAGGGTGATAATATTGGTATCAAATCGAAGAAATTTTTTTTCGGTCGTCACTTGATCGGAATATAGCGATTTTTGTATTTTCAGTATTAAATTATTTCAAAACAAATGCCGAATCGGAAGTTGTTGGCTAAACGCTACTAATTAGTAAAATTAACACAATTTCAAAAAAAAGTTTAAATCTATGCTTTTTGGCTCTCAAACCTCGATTTTTGGAGAGAAAAAAACCCAAAACTTAGAAAATTATATATATATATCTATATCTCGTAGACTTTAGAAGTTAATCTGTACCCAAACTTGATTTCCGGCAACTAGTCGCCATTCTTATAAATCGAGCAATATAAGCAAAGTTTCATTATTAACATACATTTTTTATCATTTTAAAATACAATTATACGGTCACGTGATCATTTTTGAGCTATAGAGTAATGGAAAAAATCTTAAAATTTTTTTCTGATCACGATAAAAGGTTTTATTTGGTGATTCCAAAAATTTTTGCGAAAAATAAGTACTGTAATACAGTAAAAATTTAAAACAAAAACGCACAAACGTCATTTTGACGGTAAATGATCTTAAGTTATTGTGCAAGAAACTAGCAGCTAGGGCGAACATTCTGCATGAATGAAAGCTGATATTTTTCTTGCACAATTACTTAAGATGCTTTATAACATTATGATTTTTGTTGTTTAAATCACTAATGACACACTTTCGTCCATTTCTCACACAAGACTGGTTTTCAAGGCCATTTATCAGCACTAATGACATTTTATCAATAAATTTTATTTATGACCTTCTTTTCCGACTATAATGTACCTTTAGTCAAATGACGAGTGATATATTGCACTTTTTTTTCAATTTAAAATTTTGTCTAATGTACCCATTTTTTTTCAAATCGGTCATTGTAATGACTTTTTTCCAAAAGTAATATATTCTTGTTGTTCAACATATAACATTAGACCTTTTTTCAACAAATACTAATTTTGAACTTTTTTTCTAGAAGACAATTATAAGATCCTGTTTTTCAAGAATCAATGACTTCTTTTTTCAAAATTGCGATACTATCTTTTTTTATTCAAAAAATAAATGACTCATTTTTTTCAAAAGTAATTTGTACATGACCTTTTTCCAAAATTCGTAATGATCTTTGTTTCCATAGGATACCTATTAGATGTCCTCGTATTTAAAATGAAGTGATCTATTATAGGGTGGCCACTGGGGCATTCGGTAATTACCTTTCTAGATTTCTTCTGTAACCTTTTCGATCTTTTAAGTCATTTCAACTCTGAGAAAATGACAATTGAAATTAAAAATTATTTGGTGCCATCTAGTGGTCGCAATTTGCAATTTGTTCATGTTAAAATAATGGTTGAATAATTTGACTTCAATTAAAAGGGTTTCTTGAGCAAATGTTTTTATCTTTAAGATGTGCTAACATGCAGGGTCCCGGCGGATAGGGTAGGGCGGGATAGGTGAAATCCGGCTAATAGGTGTAAGGTTTGACGCGAAACAACCCTTTTTTTTGGCGGATATGAGGCGATAGACGTAAAGGTCCAAAGGATAGGGGGTTTTATTTGTCAAACTGCCTTTAGGCAAAAAGATATGGCTCGTTTTTTCGAGAAGCCAATAAATATTATAGGCAATTGAGAATTTTTTTGATGTACAAACATTTAATTAATTTGTACGTTTTTGTATTCTTATTTATCTAGTATCATGTTGATTTGCCTCAAAAATCTTCACTACAATTTTTGTTTAAATTAAAATCCTTCAAATGGATTTTCTTCAGTGCGTAATAGTGGGAGTGTAGCGTTATCTAACATTATATATTGATATCTATTTTGTGGATAAACTTTTTCATTATCATATGTATTCCATGTAATTCTTTGAAACGTTTCTCTGGGTTTGCAAGCATGTGTTTCACAGCCACTTCAACTAACTGATACGGACGATCCCGTGTTTGTTTGAAATTTTTCAGTGTCATTCACTTTATATTATCTAACTTTGTTTGTCTGTTTTTTTTATTTCGGTTAATTTATCTTGATAAATTAGTTAACTTACTATTAAATAAACTGACGTATTTTATTTATGATGTTTTTTTGTTCATTTTTTTTTCCAGAACCAATAAGTGCATTCTTTGAAAAAGGTGGATTATCGTCTGATTTAGCGCCGTGTTCGAGATCCCACATATGTGGTCAACTTAGTAGGTAATGGGTGGAGATAATAGGTCAAGGGATGTTGAATATGTAGGAGTCGCCGAATCGTTGCATTGTGCGTATATTCTTGTGGTAAATTCGGGCTATGAATTATAGTTTCAGTTTTCAAGGATCTCTCTTTGTTGTGATTAAATTTAGATTTTTTCAGTTAGGAAATATTGGAATTGATATTATCACTGCACTTTTGACTTCTCTACACGAATTAAGGTGTTATAGTTTTTATGAATGTATATTTATTTTTTTCTTAGATAATTTTCTTTTGCTTAATAGATAATTGTATTTTAATATATTTTGGTCCGAATTAATATCAAATTATATAGTGCATTTCTAGAAGTCTAAGTTCAAGATAGCTGTCGTGAGTCAAGTAAATGCCGAAATAGTAGTTTCTTGAGGTTTTTCGAAATAACCGGTTCACTTTTACCTATTTAATGAGTTATAATTTAAGTGGAGGCAATAAAATTTCACTTCTTTTAATTTTCTTTCATATTTCTGATTTCGTATTTCCCTTTGTAACTAAAGTCTGATTTACTTATTGTGGACTCTTTGTTTTTTATTTTGACATCAATTCGAGATGCGTAAGCTTCTCCAGTCCGTTTCGGGTTTCTAATAGGGTAGAATATCCTGGCTAAGATTGTGTGATACGATCTAATAGGTGCGTAGTTTTGTAAGTGCTAAAAATCGTATTCACTATCTCGGGCCGGCTACCCTGGATCTGTTATTTGAAGCGGTATTGTGTAAATTTTATTGTTTTTGATTTATATTTATTAAGTCGCCAAATATTATTCATAAGTATGTACGCAAAATAATTAAAATGATTTGGTTGCCGATTAGTGTTTATTTGAGTATTAGGAATAGTATTTAGTTTGATCAGAGCATAATAATCTGTGAATATGGATCGATGCGTGCGGGTGTGGATTTTGCGTAAATAAAATACTCTTTTCAAATTGTACCCTTTCTAAGTTTCTCCCTAAAATTTATTAGCACATTGCCGTAACAACTCAAATATCCTTTGCAGGATTTTTTCATTATGTTTATAGAACTTATTAGAAAAAATTCATGACCGTTCTCTCTGTGTTCGTTTTTGCTATTTTTGGCCAGCTAAAAGTAGGATTGTGTTTATGTCAGATTACGCAAATCTATGTATGCTAACTTAAATTGTTTTATTTTTATCAAGAAATTTACAGAATAAGACAAAGTATTATAAAAACCTGATTTACTACCGTGGTTGGAATAAAATTTTATTATTCGCTTTATTAGTGGGACCCCGCCCTAACTTTGTACTTATATTTCCGCTTAAATAATAGATGTTAGCCTAGATATCTTGATACTGCTTCTAAGGAATTAGTTAATTTCATGTTATGGGTAGCTCAGTTGTAGAAGTAAGCCCTTGCGGGCTTCTTTGCGTTTTAAAATGTGACAGAAACGTTCTTGTATGTCTTACAGCTGCCGTGACACATTATAGGCGAAACAAGAAGACATAATTGTCAAAACGTCGAAAATCTATCTCCCTCCCAGCGTTTTTTATATGAAAATAAACCTTAATTTTTAATAAAGATCTTAGTATTAACTATTTTCAATTAACTTTAACAGTGGGCTGTTTTTGTCTGTAATATAGTTGCTATTATTTTTTCTTTTTTCTGTTAGGAACAATGCAGAAACCTCACTCCCGTTTTTTGGACATTACGCTTGCCTATCTTTTGCTGTTTTTTTCTGTAAAAATCTATTGGTTCCTCCGAGGTGTAATATTTTTTGGCATAATTTTTTCTCTTTCAAAATTTGCGAATTAGCTAGGTTTCTAAATATACAATATATGTAAAATTCTTTTGGACACGTGGCGTCTCTTTCTTGCAATTGTCCTGACCAGAAACGCTTGCATAATTACTTAAGTTTGGGTTCATGTGGATCAAGTGGAAAAATTTTTCTTCGAAATAACATGAGCTTTCCGATTTTTTTTCGTACGTAGCTCAAAAAAGTTTATTTGTATACTTCTTTTCTGAATGTTCTATGCTGGTGCTAATTGCAATCAGTTTTATACCCGCTTAATTTTTGGGTTAACTTTCCATATATTTATGAAAAAAGAGTATACTTACAATTTTTTTTTAATATAATCGAAAAACGCAAAATTTTCGGCAAAATGTTTTTTGATTGCTTTCCCAATCGTTTGTTTTTTTCTGATGCGGTCAACACATAAACGTACGTTGATTTGGTGCCACTTTTTATGCACAATGATCCACATCTGCAGAAATTAATGTAGGGAACTCGTGATACCGTTTAAATAGCCCGTTTCCAGGTTTTAAATAAATAAGATGCGTTTGGTTGTGGTACTCCGCGATGAGGTAAGTATTTTTCAATTTGGAATGATAAGCTCTTGACTGTTTAGTGGATTCTAATGGCATCAAATATTTCCCAGAAGAAATGGACATGACTCAAAATTGTCTTGGACTCATGCAGTACATTAAACGCAAAGTGGTTTATTCAAAGACCAAATTTTCGAATATCTCGAAATTGAATGGTGGGAAAACCTTAGATGAGAACAATGGAACATGAATTCAACAAAGAAAACTTTCTCCGAACATATTATTTATACAAGGCTCCAGCGTTAAGAATAAATATCAACAGACTTAAAATGTATTTCTTATGTCGCAGTTGGTAAGAGAACTATGGCGCGAATCCAAGCTGAGTCATCTTTCGAAAGCAAATGCGAAAATATTATTTAGTATTTATCTGTCTGATGTGATAAGTAAATCATACACCAAGTATTTCACTATCGTGGTGTTAAGGGGTTTTTCCGCTTTTCTTTTTTCAAACTTGGTTACACTTGATTTCCGCCTGTTTTGATTGGTTGTGTATCTGAGAAACCTCTTCTGACCATTCAATCAAAACGGCGGAAATCAGTTGCTATACTAGTTTGGAGAAAAGAAAGGTAAAAACCTACACCCTGTATTAGTTTTGGTTCAAAAAAAGGTTATATAATGTTTTTTTGGGAAATAAATCATTAAACATTTTCGAAAAATAGCCGCCTAATAAATTTTTTTGAAATAAAGGTGCATTTATAATTGTTATTCAGAACACAAAGGTCATCTATAACATTTTTAAAAAAGGTTATTATAAATTTGTTTATTAAACATTAGGTCATTACAAATTTTTGAAAAAAGGTCATTATAATTTTTGAGAAAAGGTCT
>SCLH01000115.1:407533-433978 GCA_004367855.1 Oikopleura vanhoeffeni
AAGAATAATAATCACAGCAAAAAGTTACACTAAATGAAAGTATTTCAATATTATAATTGTTAAGATTTTTGCTCCTTTTTCAATATTTCAATTTTTAGCCTAATCAATGTAATAATGGCGCGCAGTAAATCTGCATAAAATAGTGATTGCGAGAAATCTGACAAAAATTATTAAAATTTTGTCAGTCTATAATTTTACTAAGATAATCGAGAATGATTTATGAAAAAGAGAAAAGAAATCGCATGTACCGTTCGTGAGTTAAACTTTTTTTTGTAAAATAATGTACATTTTGCCTATATTTAAGTTAAATAGTCTATAGCAATGAATTTTCAAAAAAAATCCCGGCAAATTAAGATGAATTAAAAAAATTTCATCAGTCTATAAATATACAATTGTAGAGAATTTTTTTCTGAAAAATTATATCGGCATAATGTAATTTTTGGATACGTGGATATGAAGTTAAACTTCAATAAAGAGAAATACCAGCAATAAGGTTTTATGCATTTAATGGCTCATGTTAAAATATTTTCTAGAAATTTATTACTTTTAGCCATTTCAAGATTACAAACTGCAATGTGCAATTAAAAACATAGATGTCCACTTAATTCTCACAAAAGATATTTGAGCTTTAAAAAGGGCTTATTTCTCCCTAGCACATTGCTGAAAGCACCCACAATCCCCTTAAAATGGTCTTTGGAGAAAAAGAGTGTCCCTTACTAGCTTTTGCCCCCCTTTTTGACCATATCTGAGAGGGGGGATTATCTAGGTAACCACTGTATACGGTCACGTGATCATTTTTGGGCTATGGTGTGATGGAAAAAAAACTTAATAAATGATTAAGCGTCGCGACGTAACGTGCGATTAACTCGTAGACTCGATTTTAGCCAACTAGTTGCCGCACACCATTTAATCGCATTTTACGACGCTTAATCATTAATGACAAGATCAGTTATAAAGTTATCGATTAACTTGAAGACAAAATGACGTTTGTGCGTTTTTTTTTTGGAAAATTTTTACTGTATTACAGTACTTATTTTTTGCAAAAATTTTTTAAATCACAAAATTAAACCTTTCATCGTGATCAGAAAAAAATTATAAGACATTTTTTCCATTACATCATAGCCCGAAAATGATCACGTGACCGTATATTTAAGGAATAAGGTTGGTAAAAGTAGTACTGTTTTTTTCCAAAAATTGCTTAAATCAATTTTTGAAAGAAGTGAAGTGGTTCTTTAGAAGTTTTTAAGACTTTTTTCCCATTACACCAAAGTCCAAAAGCGATCACGTGACCTTCAAATTAGGAAATANGTCCTTTTCGCCAGTTTTGATACCTTTTCAGTGAGAAAATTAAAAAAAAGGAACAACAGTTTTTTCCGCCTTTGAATTTCGCAGATAATGTCAAATTTTTCAAAATTTCCTAAATAGGACGAAAAAAAAATACAGCTTTTTCAAGAATTTTTTTCCTCCTGGTTAACCTCATTTACCGGTTGGTTCAACATGCTATCTTAAAAAAATGATTCAAAACGTCTTCCAGAGATTACGAACTAACTTATCAGAACGTTTTATTCACTTCCTATGTCTATGCCGAGAGAAATAAGCAATTCAAAAAGTCCATTTTGCCTATAGAACCCCCTTAAGTAATAAATTATGTCTGTTAATTTTTTTTTATTAATATGTGTGGTCAATTTCAGATCAATCACTCAATCAGATGAGTAGTTTCCAAAAGTTGAAATGTGGACGGTAGAAATCAGGATCGATAATTTCACTTTATGGAAGTTCACCCAACAGAAAGAGTCATCTTGTCATGGAGAAAAGTTCAAAGAAAGATCAAAAGAAAAAATTGGAGAAAAATAAGGTGGTTTTTTTTTAGAAGGGCTGCAGGTTTTTTGGCGTAATGGTATTTGGGAACCCCATAAAACCAGTGCTTAAACTGGGCATGTAAACTAATTACGGCACCAGGAGTTNAACTCCTGGTGCCGTAATTAGTTTACATGACAAGTTTGGACCCAATCGGAGCACTTTTGGGAAAACGGATTATTGAAATCCTGCTATAATCCTCCACCCACGCACAAATTTCAAAATTTAATTCTATTCAAAGTTGCGGAATAAAATTCTACGTCCGCTAATTATTGGTTTCATGGGGTTCCCAAATACCATTACGCCAGAAAACCTGCAGCCCTTCTAAAAAAAACCACCTAAGACAAAGGACGCGAAGAAATATGGTAGTATTTGCTGGAAAATTTGCAGGCCCTGCGTAAAAAGAGAAGCTAGAAAGATAACTGTCCAAACACCTGATTCGGAATGACCTTCGTGAAAATAAATATATTGCTTTTTAAAGCCGAATATCGAGATTTTTTTAATAAAAATTTTCCAATCTATACATTTAGACATTTAACCGTTTCTTTGCACCACGTTTGTAAAAACTTTAAATAATTTTGCAAATAACAACACTGAAAGGCTATGATCTTGGAATAAAAATGAAATTAATACAATACATAAATTATTGGCATCGAGAATTAATTCTAACGTAGTCCTTTGTTTTAAATAGATGAAAACCGTAGTCCAAATCTATAGTTTTCAAATCGCATTATCAGTATTTTGTACGTTGCTATAAACACACTTTATACGTTTTTACCTTATCAGTGACGAAATAATTACATAGCGTGTATATATTTTGAAAAACCTCAAACATTCTAACGCAAAACGTAGTTTAATAAAAATATATGTATTGAAATTATTTACAACGTCCGTATTGATGATTTGTTAAATTTCATCCAAAATTTTATCGTCCTTTTCGAAAAAAATCCCAGAATTTGGGTGTTTTATAAAAAAAATCATGGCATTGTATATCATACACGTAGTTTCATCTTGTATCCCTAGCTCTATAACTTCGGTATTTTTTTAATAGAAAATATATTTATGATTTTATGAAAATAGAATAAATATGAGTAATATTGTTGTCTACATAATATAATCTCCTCTTAACAGCTGACGAGCTTTTCTCCTCCATAATGTTGATATGATGTTGTATACATTGAAGGACAATTGGAGCTAAAATTTTAAATTATTATTTCTTACTAAAAAAAAGTTTACATGTTAAAAATTTTGCAGTTTGACACCAAGGCCAATCTTAATTTATACATTAATTTATTTTTTTATGTAAACTATGATGTTAAAAATTATTCGGTGTTCCCAGTTTTATTGCCACCGAAAAAACAATTCCGATCAAAAATGTCTTAACCCTTGGAGGCTCCGCGACTATTTTCAAAAACCCCTGTAGATTAAATACCAGAATTGCAGTTTGCTTGAATGATTCACTTTTAGATAATTTTCTGAAACTGCTGCATTTTCAATTTTAGCCCTGGCGGCTGTAAGTAAATTTTATTTCTTTAAAGTGATTTCGATAACTTGGTAGGTTGGTTCGTTTTGCGAAAAATTGTAGATATTAAAGACCGAAAAATTGCAGGTGATTTCTGAGGAAGTCACTTTTTAGGGAAAAACAATTCCTTAATCTTTTCCTTTATTGTTTTTTGTTCCTGACGTCTCCCTTTGCTCACAAAAATGCGTAGGTGAAGCACAATTTTAAATTTCACTTTTCTATAGGTACTAAAGTCAAATGTGAATTACATACTATAAAGTTTAATCTATCCTTAATCTCGAGACTAGGAAATCAATAAGTTGCCAGCACTTTTACTTTTCCCGTAATTGAGCGCTCAAGGTCGGACGAAATCGGGTTTGGAGCCTCATAGGGTTAAGGGGTGTGGGGTGTAAAATGAAACAAGCGTTTGAAGAAATTTCTCTTTTTTTTCTTGAATTTAAGCTGAGAGAAAAATATTTACGAAAATTGGTTCCGAATCACCAATCAGATTTTTCATTTCGTCGTGCGTAGGCGAACAACGCAAGAAACCAAAACCAAAACAACACACTTCTACTGGGAAATAAATCAACTGAACTTATTTTACTATAAAAACAAACAGAGAATAATTTTTTCAACGATTTTCCTGGTGATGTATGGCAACATTTCATACGTTCTTAAATATTCTGTTTTATATTGCAATTTTGAAACAAATTGACCGAGATATTCAGATTGGTGGATTTCAAATTCAATCTGCTCCGAAAAAAATGATGTCTCCGATTTTCAGTTTTTGGTATCAAATTGACCGGGCACCGGGCCTAGAAGAAAAATCGGAAAAAAAATGTAAATTTCGTTAAGGACAATAGTTATAGGTCCAAAACGTTTTTGACCGTTGCTACGCGCGTTTACGGTTTTGTTAAGTAAAACCCGCAATTATAGTTCTTAAGTGAAAGAAAGTGTCTATCTTGTCCGAAAAAAAATTTTTCGTGATTCAACATATCAGATGTCTACAGGCTGTTAGTACAAAAGTAGCGTTTTCAAATGAAACACGAGCGGAAAAAATGTCCTTAACCCTTACGGCAGCTATAGTATGCTTAATGAGCGCAAAGCTCTAAACCGTAGTGTGAGTATTTTCGGAACATCAGCAGCCTCAACAGTACAGGGCACAATTGTCCTTATATGGGATAAGAGATATATGTGTCATAAAGGACTCAAAAATTTTGCCAAAAAAAATTGTATTCAGATTTTAAATACGTTTTCAAGAAAAAATGGTTATTTTTGGTATGTTTTGACTTTCAAACTGCTAATTTACTGTTTTTCGTCAATTGTCTCTGAAAATGGTAGATAAAAGTTTTGCTACATCATATTTCTGTTATTTTTGACTGAAACTAACTAAGCAGCCATATTTGATCGCAAGCGTCAGACGAAGTCCGGAAAAAAAGTCGAAGTTTATTCCGTCATATCGTGTCTACAGACTGAAAAACCAAGGAAAAAACGGCAAATAAGTAAAAATTAGAACACAGAGCGGACTTTTTTGTCCTTGATGAGAGACCTATACGTAAGCTTAAATTTATAAGTAGAACGCGTAGACATTGTCAAAACGTTTAAAGATTTTTTAAGTAGTAGCAATGCTCGAACCCCGAAAGTTAGACCTCCCGAGCAAATCAGCTACCCGATTAAAAGGTCTTAAGGTCTTTGAAAACTTCGAGACATAGTATAGTTTTTTACTTGAATTTTGCAGGAAATATTTTTGGTGCCCACTTTGGTGGCGCTGTTTTCGGCGGTCAAAGTTTTCTTTTCAAAAAAAGTATGTACATCTTTTTCAATGCTTCTTTGTTTTTTGAGTAGCGTAAAATTCTGCTCCAGATAAAATTTAAAAATTTGTGTTATGCTTGATCACCGTGCTGTAGCACGAATAATGTAGGTGCCCAAACTCCGAATTATTTGTAACATATTATGGTTACTTAAAGATGCGCAAGCCATCGATTTGTGGAACGGTATTAAGAAACTATAGTCTAAAATTGACCACAGGTGGTGCTAGAGGCGATTTTGATTTGGTGGGTAAACAGCGCCGGTATTCGCATTACAGATAGCTCATTATAAGAATTTAATGAAAATAATCCTTAGAAGGAAATTTTTTTAAGCTTCATTTTATAAAAAATTTTTTTCAAATTTAGCGATCGCTGATTTGGTTTAAAAATAAAAAGGCTCAAGTCATTTTTTGACCCCGGAAATGAAACCGCATAATAAATTAAACTAGAAAACATTTTTAAATTCTTTACAAATTCGGAAAATGGTTGTTAAGGGTAATCAATGACGAAAATGTCAATTTAACATAAACAAAGCTTTTATTAAGAATTTAAGAACATTGTCAATATGAGAAATAAATTGATAGCCACCATTGATAGGAAATTTTACGGTAGTTTATTTTCCATTTATCAGAAAATTTAGCCGATCTGAGTGGTTGAAAAATAAAAATGCGTCAAAATCATTTTTGATCCCCAGAAATGAAACTCGCATGGTCAATTTCACTATCAAAACATATTTTTTAATGCGTTTACAAATCGGAAAATTGGTGCAGGTACTTAAATTAAATTGTCAAAATATACTGAAAACTAAGAGATCATGAAAAAACCGAAAATTGTGCCTCGCACCAAATTACAAAAGCTTTATTCGTTTGTTCTTTCCTTAATACTTGTCACAAAAAAGCATCACAAATTATTCTGTCATTACACCAATAGGTACAGATCACGTGATGGTAGATATGTCATTTGTTTCAGACAAGCTTTTTTTTGATCCTGGAATGACAATTTTAGGAACGCAAATAACCGACGATAAAGGGTGAACTTTTACAATTTTCTTGAAAGTGAGCCCCAAATCGGCCGATTAAGGGAAATTTTTTATTTAATTTTTTGAAAACTGGCCTCCAATCGGCCAAGGGCCGACAAAGGAGGAAATTATATTTTTCATTAATTTTGTGCAATGAGTCCCGATCGGCGAAGGCCGATTAAAAAAATAATTTTTGAATTTATTTGTTGTAAAATGAGCTCTAATTCGTCGAAGGCCGACAAAGGATGAAATTATATTTTGTATTTAATTTTGTTGAAAGTTGAGCCCTAAATCCGGCCGAAGGGGGGGATGCGCTCTTGATTTGACATTTTTTCGGTGAATAATACTTGAAACTAAACAGTTAGAGAAAACCGGAAATGCTGTTTTAGATCTTCTTTTTATCTTGCGGAAAAAGTTTAATCACAAATATTTCTACCATTACACCTTATATTTAGTATCGTAACAAGGTGCATTTTCCACTACAAAATCTATCTCCTCCAAGACGGTATATCAAATGGCTCAAATTTTCACAGATATCGTAAAGGTAGTGATTTCAAACTTTATCACAAGAATTTTTTTGGATCCGGGTGCCTGACAATTCTAGAACGCCAAATACCGACGTTTTTCACAAATTCAGACTTCAAAATCTATCTCCTCTTAGATATATTTTGAAAATTATCTATTTTTATCAAGTTACTCCTTCAGACATATGTAAAGATGTTTACAAGCTTTTTTGCAATGACGCTTAATCGAAAATATGATTTTTTGGTCATTTTCCAAAAAATTTACGAAAAAAAGTTTTGTCGATTTGTTCCAAAGTTTGCTTTAAAGAAAGTGTAAAACACCAAAGAGAAGTTGGCTAACGTCTGTCGATATTTTTGAGTTTAAGTGATCAAATTTATGCACGTATTTTAACTTCATCTCTTTTAAATACTTAGAAAAAATCGAAATGCAAAAAATTTCGAAAAAAGTTATAGATGATTTGGCGGTTCTTAGTAATCATCACCCCGTATCATTGAGGCATGTTTCATGCCTCTAAGGGCCTTTTATTTTATCAGAGTCGCGTTACCCCCTTGAAGTGGATTTTATGTTTTTAATCTATTGGTGAGAATGGCGGAACGTTTTTCAATTTTAATTTGATAAAAGTTGTAAATTTAGTTATTTTGAAAATTATTAAATTTTGAAAAATTACAAATCTAGAAATAGATATTTTTGAAAAAATTGTCTAATTCTGAAAAAAGTACAAATTCTATAGAAATTGTCGTAGTTGAATTTAATTGTCAAATTTTTGAGAAATTTCTATAATTGTTAAGGAAATTGTAATTTCCAAACAGAGAATTTTTGCAGAAATTTTCAAATTGATAAAAAAAATTTTTTCGAAACTTTCAACTTTTTATTCAAATTTTAAAAATTTGAAAACTTTCCTGCTCATTTCTCACAAATAATAGATTAAAACATAAAATCCACTTCAGGGGGTACGCGACTCTGATTAAATAAGGCCCTTAGAGGATGAACATGCCTCTAATGATACGGGTTGATGAACCTAAGAACCAATCATCTATAACTTTTTTTCGAATTTTTGCAATTTTTCGATTTTTTCTAAGTATTTATAAAGAGTGAGTTTAAAATATGTTTGCATAAATTTTGATCACTTTAACTTCAAAATATCGACATTGACGTTATGCCAACTTTCTCTGTTGGTGTTTACTACTTTCTTTAGATAAACTTTGGAACAAATCGAAAACCTTTTTTTTCGTAAATTTTTTGGAAATATGACCAAAATATATTTCGATTTAAGCTGTCAATTTGAAATAAGCTGTTAAACATCTTTTACATATGTTCTGAAGGAGTACTTGATAAAATTAGATTAATTTTTCATTATTTCCTTAGAGGAGATTAGTTTGAAGTCTGAATTTGTGAAAAAATCGTCGGTTATTTGGCGTTCTAGAATTGTTCAGGCACCGGACAAAAATTCTGTGATTTAAAGTTTTGAAATACTACCTTTACGATATCTGTGAAATTTAGCTCAATTTGATATTACCGTCTTGGAGGAGATAGATTTTGTAGTTTTGGAAATGTCACCTTTGTTCGATACTTAAATTGGTGTATGGTAGAAATAATTTGTGATTAACTTTCCGCAAGATAAACGTAGACTCTAAAAACAGCATTTCCGGTTTTTTCTCTTATGAACTGTAGTTTTCAGTATATATTCACCGAAAAAATGTCAAATCAGAGTCGCATCCCCCTTCGGCCGATTTAGGGCTCACTTTTCAACAAATTAAATACACAATATAATTTCCTCCTTTGTCGGCCTTCGACGATTTAGAGTCATTTTTACAACAAATTAAATTCAAAATTATTTTTTTATCGGCTTCGGCCGATTCGGGAAGCTCATTTTTCAACAAAATTAAAATGAAAAATATAATTTCCTTCCTTTGGTCGGCCTTCGCCGATTTGAGGGCTCAGTTTTTCAAAAAATTAAATAAATTTCCTTTATCGGCCGATTTTGGGGCTCACGTTTTCAAGAAAAATTGTATTAAAGTTCACCCTTTATCGGTCGCGTTATTTTGCGTTCTAAAATTGTTCATTCGCAGGAATCAAAAAAGCTTGTTCTGAACAATTGACATACTACCATCAGTGATCCTGTACCTATTGGTTTGTATGATCAGTAATTTGTGATGGTTTTTTGTGCAAGATTAAGGAAATGATCACGAATAAGCATTTTGTATTTGGGTTGCGAGGCACAATTTTTCCGTTTTTTTTCATGATCTCTTAGTTTCAGGTATATTTTGACAATTTTTTGTAATTTTAAGTACCCTTGACAACCATTTTCGATTTGTAACGCAATTAAAAAATATGTTTTATAGTGAAATGCCATGCGGTTCATTTCTGGGTCAAAATTGATTTTTACCATTTTTATTTTTCAAACCAATCATAGCGTCGGCTAATTTTCTGATAAGAATGGAATAAATAAAACTACCGTAAAAATTTCCTATCTATATGGGGCTATCTTTATTTCTCAATGGTTGACATGTCCTTAAATTCTTAATAAAAAGCTTGTTATGTTAAATTGACATTTTTCGTATTTTTTGATTACCTTAAAAACCCATTTTCCGATTTGTAAAAAGATTTTAAAAATGTTTTCTAGTTAATTTCATTATGCGGTTTCATTTCCGGGGTCAAAAATGGACTTTTGAGCCTTTTTATTTTTAACCAATCAGCGATTCGGCTCAAATTTTGAAAATTTTTTTATTAAAATGATCTTTTAAAAAAATTTCCTATCTAATTGAATATTTTCATTAATTTCTTTTAATGAGCTATCCTGTAAATGTGATACCGTGCTGCTGTTACCCATCCAAATCAAATCGGCTCTAGCCACCACCTGTCGTCATTTTTAGACTATAGTTTTATACGTTTCCACAAAATCGATGCTTGCGCATCTTTTTAAGTTACCATACATTCATTGATTACAATAATTTCGAAGTTTTTGGGCACCTACATCTTTCGGTGCTACAGACGTGATCAATGATACACTAAATTTTTAATTTTAATCTGGAGGCAGAAAATTGTACGCTCTACTCAAATAACTAAAGATAGCATTGAAAAGATTACATTTAGCTTATTTTATAGAAAGAAAACTATTTGAAAACGCACCAAAGAAAACAGCGCCACCAATGTGGCTTGAACCAAAAAATATTTCCTGCAATTATATCATAAGTTCAAAAACTTCATGTCCCCGAAGTTTTCAGACTCTTAGGACCATTTTTAATCGGGTAGCTGAATTTTTGCTCAGAGAAAGAGGTCTAACTTTCGGGAACAAAGATTAACATAGAAAGAATAATATAGCAATACTACTTAAAATATTTAACGTTTTGACAATTCTAACGCGTTCTACTTTATAAATTTTAAGCTTACGTATTAGGTCTCTCATCAAAGGACAAAAAAGTCCCGCTCGTGTTCTAATTTTTACTTGATTTTCCGTATTTTATATCCTTGGTATTTCAAGTCTTGTAGACATTGATATGCGGAATAACTTTCGACTTTTTTTCCGGTACTTTCGGTCTGACGCTTGACGATCAATATGAGTGCTTAGTTAGTTTTCTAGTCAAAAAATAACCGAATCCTTATGATGTAGCAATTTTATCTACATTTTCCAGAGACACATATGCGAAAAACCAGTAAATTAGCAGTTTTGAAAGTCAAAACATACCAAAAATAACCCATTTTTTCTTGAAAAAGTATTTAATCTGAATACCAATTTTTTTTGGCAAAATTTTTGAGTCCTTGATGACACATATATCTCTTAATCACCAATTATAAGGAACAATTGTGCCCTGTAGCTGTTTGGAGGTGCTGATGGTTCGAAATACTCACACTACGGTTTTAGAGCTTTGCGCTCATTTTAAAGCATACTTATAGCTGCGTAGGGTTAGGACATTTTTCCGCTCGTGTTCATTGTGAAAACGCTATTTTTTTGTACTTACAGCCCTGTAACATCTGATATGGTTTGAATCACGAAAATTTTTTTTTCCGGACCAAGATTAGACACTTTTCTTTTCACTTTAGACTATTTTGCGGGGTTTTTACTTAAAACCGTGAAAAGCCGCTGTAGCAAACGGTCAAAAACTTGGTCCTATAACGTCGTCTCTTGTAACGAATTTATCATTTTTTTCGTTTTCTTCTTGTCCCGTGTGCCGGTCATTTTTTTGATTACCAAACTTGAATCGGACATATTTTTTTTTCGAGCAGATTGATTTTGAAATCACCATTTTAAAGAGAATTTCTGAATTTTCTTTTTACCGTTTAAATCAAAGTAGTTTTTGTAATTTTTCTTTTTGGTAATTATTTGAAACGGTCGTACTTTATCGAACCATCTTTTGTTTTATTAATTTAAGCAATTGATCAGATTTTTCTATTTTTGTTTAATTGAGGAACATATTTTACCAGTTTCGATGCCTCACCCGGTGAGCCTTCCTTCACCAGAATTTAAAAAATTTTACTTTGCAGTTTGACAGGAGAGGTTTTGCTCCCCGTATATTTTTTCTCATTTATTCTTATCTTGCCGTTATCACCCTCCATCCAGCTGGAGGAGAGGCTATATAATTCCCCAGCAATTCCAACATTCTACACCCACAACCCCCTTAGGCCGTTTAAGGGTGAGAAAATGACCTTCATGTCAGCACTAACTTTCGTCTATTTTTTTCGTTTTTCTTTGACAGCAACTGTTCAAAAGTTAGAAATTTGCCCGCTGCGCATCCTATTTATAGTAACTCAAACAAAAACACAAGCCTAATAAAAAAATTGCTATAATTAAAAAATCAGTTTTTTGATAAACTTCCTTTGCCCGTTGCGCATCCTATGAATGACACATATCATAAGAGACTAAACTTAAGTCATTCATAGGATGCGCAGCGGGTAAATTTTAAATTTAAATCAAGGAGGTTTATCAAAAAAAAAGACTTTTTTAATTCTAGAATTTTTTTGTAAATGACAGTGAAAAATACCCCCAATTTGCTCGGTTCACTGATTTGTTGGACTCTTTAACTTTGCTTTCATAAGAAAATTACTTTAACGTTTTACACAAAAAACATCCAGTTTCAAAATAATTGGACAAGTTCCTTCTGATTAATTTTCTATTATTTTATCGGAGTATTATCTCGGATTTGAAATAAGTTTTTGAATATTTTTTTCAAATTTTATCAAAAAGAATATCAATAAGAATATCTTATATTTGAAAAAGCTTTTCTGGTCATACCGTCATAAAAATTAGAGAAAATTTACAATTTAATCTTTTATTAACAAAGACTTTTTTACCTGTCAGCGTTTCGTCTTCTTCCATGATTATAATGTATATTTGCTGGGATTGGAGCATTAACATTACCTAAATCTAATTGAGGAGCACCAACGTGACGAATATAACTCGATTTCACCAGAGAACGAAGTCCTAGAAACAAATGTAACAATTAAGTCGCTTTTTTCTAACAAAATGGGGTCAATTTTTTTTTTGTACATATGAAAATGGAGTCAAATAAAATTAAGAATCTAAAATTGGAGTCAAACTATATTTCAGATCAACAAAGACTTTCAAGTCACACCGGAGACTCATTTGAAGCAAAACAATTTTTAAAGGGGGAGTCAAAGCCAATTTTTAAAAATATGGCTAGAGCTAACCCTGTAAAAGCTCTGAAAGATCCAAATGCATGAATTAAAAATAGGGTTTTATCACGGTTTCATCATAAAGTTTATTATAAATTCGTACGACCTGAAAATAATAACTTAAATATAGTCAAAATAAATTTACCCATATTAGGAACTGGTGTGAATCCTTGTCTCGCTGGTATTTTATTAACTTGTGATTTAATTTCATTTCCCCCAAGATGCCTATCAATCATAATTTCTCTCTTGTCTAAGATTTTTCTTTCTGGAATATTTCTGCCATCAACTGATCCGTGTCCCCACACTTTGGGGTAGCCCTCCATCTCCCAGAATGTTAAAGCATCCTTAGCAGGATATCGGCGACTCTGTTCCGACCTTAATTTTTTGTTAAAAATTAAATAATGAAAATAAATCGATAAGGTAACTTTTTTTAGTGAACCGCATTACTAAGGTAGTTTTTTTTTAGACGCGACAGATTTGACTTTTCACCACAGACGAACCGTATGAGATATCACAAAACGGTTTTTTGCATTAAACTGGAAACTAAAAAAGCTCAGGCCAAAAATTTTTTTTTCAATTTTCGAAAAAAATTTTCAAAAATTTTGAAAATTCGAGATTTTCAAATTACCAGAAATGACCCAATGTGGGTACCATACGAAACTAGAAGAAATTCTAAGACTAATGGCTGAAAAATAAAATCCGAAAAATTAAGTTTTCTTACGATTTTTGATAATGACAAAATGGTAAAAAATTAAATCTGTCGTGTCTAAAAAAAAAACTACCTAATAAAATCAAGATAACTAATGCGGCATTAGTTATCTTGATTTCATTTGAGAACAGAATATAAAACCATAATATTTTTCTACTTCATCGGATTACCAGTAAAAAAATTAAAGTTTCGTCCCGATAAAACGACACATTCTTCGAGGCAACCCCTGAAATGTAATTTCACCCATATGACGAAATTTTTTATTGCAAAGCATTTGAAAAACATCCCAAGTGGGTATAGTTTTAGCTCCTCTGAATTCAAAGATGAACAAACTGGTATCTGACTTTTTGCGGGGTATCAAATTACAACAAATTGGAAAAAAGTATTCCGTTCTCGAATGGCATCAAGAAAACTGGTGGATCACCTAAAAAAATTATATTAGCTCTTATTTATAGCTAAAAAATAATATCAATACGAGTCACATTTCAAGCTTTTTTGTTTTGTCAAAATTCCATGATATTCAAAATCCTTATTTCTAGATTTTACTTAAAAGTGTCAAATAACAATTATATCTTATTTAGATAGCATTGTAATTTGACACTTTTTCGTAAAGATCTTGAAATTTGACTCGATTTCGGACTTATGATCAAAGTAAGGTCTTTATATTTATGAATAAAGCAAAATTATTAATCGTGAAATACTCACGTAGTAAATGGTCGATGATGTTTATTTGTGGTTGATAAATATGGCTGAATTTGACTCATTAAGAGGTTATCTGGTGTTCCAAAAGATGTATTTTTTGTTTTTCCAGCTTCGTGTGTGGTCAATCTTCTATTTAATGAAATTTTGTCGGTCTTTGGCGGCGTGTAGGTGTATCGATCTCTCATTTCAGACGTTCTATCTCCCATTGTAAAATTTCGATTATGCTCTTTTTTTAAATACTTTTTAACGGATAAAACAAGCTTTTCTCTTATCTTGAAACTATTTTTCTATTGTATAACAGTGAATAAAATGAAACGATACGTTGTGTTTTTCTACAATGGTTATACAGGTTGTACGTTCAAAATAACGAAAATACAACGGTCTGTTGAAAACAATTATTCATGTATTTTTACATTTTGATGTCTTTATGGGCAATAAAATCGCAAATAATTAATACAGTGATATCGCAGATAATATGTTGATCATATCTTATGATTCATATGATATGTTCGACATATTATCATCGATTTCATTGTAAAATATAATAATTATCCGCGATTTTATTGCCCATAAAGGTATCAAACTGTAAAAATAAATCAATGATTTTTTTCAACAAAATGTGTTTTTGTTATCAGTGATAACTTATCACCCTATAAAAAATCTTTGTAACATATCACAAGAATAATTTTTTTGTAGAGCCATTGGCGATTTTATTGACCATAAAGACGGCGGCTATATTTTTGCCATAGGTGGTTTTTTAGTTCACCCCATCTTTTACCGACCAAATGTTTCTGATTCCTGTTCCTGATTCTTCACCGGATGTCTGGTAATAAAATTTTTGTTATATGACACCACTAAAAATTACAGGTTTTTTTTCAAAAAAAATTTTGGGTAGTCAAGGTACAAAAAAAATGACAGCCGTTTCAAATTTTCACTGGTAAATTTCCGGTATTACCGGACATTCGTTGAAGAAGAATAAAACTATGGTATTTGAGTTTTTCATCGGGTGGTGGAAACGAAATCTGTTAGGAAGTATATAATATACTGTATATTGTTTCGTGGGATGGGCAAAAGGATAGGATGAGCTAAAAAAAAAGCTCCCAAAATTTCGAAAAAGATAGTTTTCATGAAACACCCGTTTTCTTAAAACAATTTATTTTAATTAAAAATAACCATAAAGAAATCGAAAGATAAAAATGGATATTGTTTTTATTTGAACATAGCAATAAGGTAAATATTTTTGGTGTTTTTCTTTAGAATTAATTAATTAAAATCTACTTTTTTAAAAACAACTTGGGTAAGCGAAACATCACTCTGGCTATAAAGACTTTTTCTGTGTGATTTTTGAGAATATCGTATATTCACAGAAAAAAATCACAAGATATTGTTGCATGTTTGTCACGTTTGAAGGTTGCCTACTGTAATTTATTTTATCCATTCCTCAGTATTGTGCTTCATATATTTGACATAAGATGAGCCTGGTGCTCTTTTATAACTAACATTACTCAGGGTTGGCGAACTTGTCTTTTTATCATGGTAAAAGCCACTTGTCGTTTCAAATTCATTCTGGTGAATCAGATTATTTCGAGATAAGGGGGGAGGCAACAAATTGTTAACACTTCTCTCTTAAAAAAATAATTTAGAAATTGTGGGATTTTTTTTGCAAAGTATCAAATTATCTGCAACTTAAAATTTATAAGTTATTTTCGTACACGACATTATAAATTATTTACATAAAGAATAGGGTGTCACCTGCATTGACAAAGATTCGGAATTCGAAAACTTTAAAAAAAAATTCTAGAATTTTGACCAAATTTTTATTTTTTCTAATATCTCTCCGTTTCTGATTTAGTGGAGTTAGGTGACACCCTAGTCTAGAATCTTTGAAATCAGACTGAAATAATGGATTATTGAATGAAATTTGACATCAAAAATTGAATGATACCGTTTTTCAAACATAGAATCAGGAAACAAAATTAAAAACTCAGCTTTTTTCTCACTGGAGTTTTGAAATAAATGGAGAAAAGCTATAATTCCTAGTCTATAAATCTTAATTTCGGTGGCTGTTATTTATTTTCCTACCAAACTCGATATAATAATTTAATAGTTTTTTGGTGTAAAATCAGGTTATTTTAGCAGAGATTGAAATAATGGTTTTAAATAGCCCACTTTTTTCGGGTTTTGACTCGAAAATACCCTTATTTCTGCGCATTCTTAATCAAGAAGATCCCACTTTTCAAAATTCTAGAAAAAATTGGTCTTTCTCAATCCACTTGTCCAAAAAAATTTAAACTTCAGAAAACTAAAACAAACTACCGTAGAGAAAATAGATTCTGGTAGCACCAGAGCCCATTCACCGATCGGTACATCAAAATGTAGAATATGCTTAATTTTGGAAAGATGGTATTTTTTTTGGTGTCAAATTTCATTCTATAAATAATGATTATTATCTTTCATGCTGCAAATAAAGTCATTAATAAATGCAATTATACACAAAAAAAATATTATTTTAGTTTTCAGAATATAACAAGATTTTATACCAAAAAACAAACTGAATAACAACGTCTGTTTGACATATCGAAAATCCTGCCTAGTCGTTGAATTGTATCACTACGTCACAAATAGAGAAATCCAGTCATTTCATTGGTAACTTTCTATTCTTGTGACGTAGTTGAATTTCGACGACTAGGCAGGATTTTCGATATTTATAGCTCTTCAAATTTATTTTCAAACTTCGGTCAGCAAAAATCTCACAGAGCTTCAAAGATAATTCCCTAACTTTAATAAACCCATATTAATAAAAATCATGAAAAAATGTAATTTTCGCTATCTACAGAAAATTCAACGTACCAAAATCTGGGGGTGGGAATCTTTTTTCCCTTTCATAATAATGTCCTTTTCCAGTTGATGTCAAATGGAGATCTGTCCTTGCGCGCTCTAAGCCAGCATCTCGCACCTTCATTTTGAGAAACAATCTCGAAACTAAATTTAAAATGAAAAAATTAGTTTTGTTCAAATTTTCGAATTCTAGTAAATTTTAAAAATATCGAAAAGTAAGATTTTTTGTTTTTCGCGTCAGATTTAGTTTTTAAGAAATTGTTTAACTTTTTCGATCTTTTATGAAACGGCCACACTGAAAATTTTGTTATAATTCGAAAAAATAAAATGTTCGAAAATTTTTGAAGGAATTTCCACGCATAAAACGTGGGCGAAAATGTTAGATGTATTAAATGAAAAAACAGGAATAAACTTGAATTTGGATTTATGTCCGAGGCTAAATGCCGTGATTTTCAAGCTGAAGATAATAATATTATATTATAAGATGCACGAAGTGGTCAAATCGAGATAAGTTTAAAATTTGAAAATTCTCTTGGTGCGCACCTTGAGTATAATTATTTTACTCTGATTAATTCAATTTAATTATGATTACGATAACTTAAGTTTAATAATGGACTTTTTTCTAATATAGTTATTTTGTGTTTATTTAAATAATTATTAATGATCTTTGTGATCAATAGTTAATACAAGTTTATTCAATGAACAATTTTATTAAAAAAAAAATCTTGACCTTAACTAAAAACCTTATGAAACAAATTATACACCAGGGTCCGGCGGATAGGTGAAAACCACGCAAAAACCTACGTAAGCCTCCGCAATCGCCCACGCATCTGAAAATAAAAAAATTTCTCCCTGACGTCCGGTGGATAGGTGAAAGGCAAAAGATAGGGTGTTATTGACCAATCAGAGCATATCTTCCCATTTATTGACCAATGAGAGCGTATCTTCCCAGACGTCCCGCGGATAGGTGAAGGTTTTGAGCGACAAAACTTTCACCTATCCGCCGTACCCTGCTGTAGTTAGTTAAAAAAAAATAAAGTCATGTTTTATTTTTTTTTTCACAGTAATATTTTCACTATACGCTCGCATAATAGAAAGCAGTTTGGGAAATGGAAACTGAAACGGGGACACCTAAACTTTATCAGAAACGCCTACACAAGTCCTAAATTACAAACAACACATTAAATGTATATACAGCAGTCTTTAACCATGAACATCAGAAGACAAAATATTTTTGTTAACCCGCGAGATTTTTTAAATTCTGAACTTCGAGAATCGGTTAGTGAAGGTTCAAATTTTTTACCAAGCTCTGTTGGGGTCAAATTGTGAAATGACACCATCTTCAGTAAAATACAGCGTTCTATACCAATTTTTAACCCGCACATATTTCGTAAACAGGTGCCATTTTATGTAATTTGACACTTTTTAAGGGTCATTTCACAGAAAAAACTTCGTAAACTGCCTCCTTCAATGAAATACAATATTGCACAAGTGACCGTTTTTCGCGAAAATTTAGAACAAAAACGGTTTTTTCGGCAATACAAAAAAAGTTGAAGCATTTTTTAAATTTTTTCTAAAAATTAAATAAATTCTGAATGCGAGGCAGCCACAGAAAGTAGCTTTAACGCAGCAGGGTGTTTGGGTTAATTTCATTCTTTAATTTTTCTAGTGGTCGGCCATCGTCTTCTTCTTTTTCTTTTGTGGCCTTTTGGGGAGCCCGTTCATATTGCTTCGAAGTAATTTACAATATTCAATTTGAAACGACGGTAATGATTCACCATTTACTACAGTAGATATCTTATCCTTGCCATCACTAGCCTGAACATAAACTGTGAAAACTCTAGAATTGAGATTAAATTTTTTTTTTTAATATAAGTTGCACTTGCTACGGATATATAATGAACAAAAAAAAAAAAAAAACGATTATCAAAAAATGCATTGCTGATTTAAGAAAGTAGTGTCTAACATTGAATGTTTTTATTAAAAAATAGATTCAACGGGCCTCAAGATTTATTTTGTAGAATATTTTGTGCACGACGCGCGCACGTTCAAAACATCAATTCAAACTGATCTCCATTTTTATTGGTTAAACTTCCCTATTTTTTAACTTTAAAGTTTTTCCGTTGCGCGGCCTAATTATACTTTGAAATTTATAAATCAAAAATAAACAATGTTTTTATCAAAAATAACTTTAGGATTTTTAATGAATTTCCATAAAAATTGAAACAATTCATATTTTCAATGATATTTTTATTGAAAATATAATAACATTTAACAATAAAACTTTGAATTGAAAAATCTGACTTTTTACAGTCTGCAGGTTTTGAAATGAAAAATAATGTTCAACTTGCATCGATAACCGGGTTATTGTATATGAAAAATGGACGATAAATTATTGTCATATTTTCATAAACATTAAGCAGGAAATTAACGCAAATTGGCAATTATTTTTGATATGAAAATCAACCGACTGTAAAAAGCTACAGATTGTAAGACCGTAAAAAGTCAGATATTTCAATTCAAAGTTTTATTACAATTGTAATTATATTTATAATCCAATAACATCCAATACAATATGGAATTCATACTGTTTTATATCAGAATGAGATACAAAGCGATATCACAGAATGGTATCACTAGGCGTTCTTTCGCGTTTGACCCGGTTTTGACCAATGAGAGTACCGGATTTCACTCTTTTGGCCAATAAGAGCTTCGAAAAGAAGTTCAACCACGAACGCGAAAGATGCCCTTTTTAGATATCCTACTGAAAAAAATCAAACTAAAACTCACAAAATTAAATGAATCAAGTGATTAAATGAAAATAGTATTTTTGACGTTTCGGGTTTTTCCATAATCATAAAGTGATTTATAAAATAAACCGAACAACAAAATTTTTTTTTATCAAAAATTTATTCAATCGACGTTTCGCTTTTATTTAGCATTTTCAGGATTAATTATATTTTAGTTTAGAAAAATACGCTAGGCTGAGTTTACAAATAATCTCTTATCGTGATTTCAGATATGACAAATATTGAAAAGACGGACAAGGTGAACTAGTCTGATCCTGAACTAGCCTGAAATTTTTTTTTAATTGCTAACTTTATTTATGAATATATCTCGAAAAACCATACGAAAATTAAATAAAGCCATTTTAGAGTAATAAGCCTAATAAAATTCCTCTAATTTTTAGGTGCGATTAGGTCGAGCGACTAATTCGCACCATAAGCGAGAAATCCGACTAGAAATCTCGGGCAATGTAGTGTAGTTGGTTCACACTAGAATCATGATGATAGAGCCCCGGGTTTGAGCTCCGGCTTGTCTATAAGCTATTTTCAGTTATCAAGATTACATCATAATTTACCTTAAAACCGCAGATAATCGTTTTTCGTCATTTTAGTATTATATCCAATTTTTAGCGAGTAATTTTAATAGACTACTCGTAAAATTTTCAAATTTTTTAACAAAAATACTATATTTTACTGATTTGCAATTTAACTTTCAAAATACATATATTTTTTTTGTGAAAATTGCAATTATTTTTTCAACAATATTTGTAGAAAGTGCTACCTTATATTTTTGACATTTATCTAGAGATAGATATTATCACTGAAAACAGTTCTGATCAATAAATACGCGAAGAAATAATTCTCTATACTAAAAATACCTCAAATGAAAAAAATGTGTGAATAAATACAAATTATAACGAGAATCTACAGACGACATTGAATATTTTATGAGATCGGCATTTCGGTTATTAACAGAATAAATAACTTTGTTTTATAAATCAAATACTGATAGAAGTGTCTAGAACTACTAAAGTTGACCAAATAAAAATATTTACTAAAGTTAATAGATTTATGACAACACTTTCATATAATTAATAATTTGAATAAAAATTGAAATTTTCTATGGATAAAACTCTTAAAAACATTCTTCAGCGTCATTTATGGCTGACTTTCAACAATTTTTCGAATTTTTATTGCTTTCCCATTATAAAAACATCCTATTTCGGTCTATTTTAAAATTTAATACCGACTTTAGATATCAGATTTTTTTCTGGTATGCACCCGCTCAACTACGGCAAAAACCGGTAAAAATGACAATTTTTGAAAAACAAATTATAATTTCCTTCTGGTTTCCAAACAACGTGAAACTGCACAGCCGTTTCACCAGAAATTATTGGTATCTTAAAAATTCCGATAGAAACAACAGCATAGGGTCCAAAAAGTTGAAGAGTCTGTAAACATATAAAATTTTTTCTTGAAAATCGTATGGCACATTTCGCTTATTAATGTTAACTCTAATTAATACATATTATTCGACATTTATATATTATATAATGTCGAAAAACATGTTCATTAGAGTTTACTCTAATAAGGTCGCTTTTTTTTAGGTTGCTCCACCATGATTTCGACTGGGAGAACTAGACAAGATAGCGACAAATAGTTTTCTGCACGTGAAACCTTGGAAAAAAATATGCGTAGAAAATTTTTTTGGCTTCCTAGGTTGATCACGTGACCGGAAATCAGTCATCGAAATTGCTCAAAATGACCGAAAAAACCGTTTTTTTTGCGAATTACCGGTGAACCGGTAATCATCGGAGAAAGAGAAAAATCCTGCATTTCAAATTCGGTTAAGATTAAGATGCAAAAAACCGTTTGTTGCTATCTAGTCTAGTTCTCTCAGAACAGATTACCCCTTAGGTGGAGCAACCTAAAAAAAAAGCGACCTAAGCGAAAAGTGACATAAGATTTTCATGAAAAAATTTGATACGTAAATTTATATATAAAGTTCGGATTTTTAGGTTTTGGACCATAGCCGGTGGTTTTTATAAAAACTATGTGATATTTTTTCTTACTCTAATTAATACAAGTTTTTCTTTCTTCCATTTTCCAGGCCCCGCGTTTCTTGGCTCTGGTCTATCTTGCCCATCGTATGGTTTGGTAGTGAAAATAACTGATCCAACTTCTCGATTCGCCTTGAACAGTTTCGTCATTGCTGGCAAGAAGTCGGCATTCTCAAGCAAAACCATTTCTAAAAACTAAGGTTCCATTTATACCGTTTTTATTTAATTCAGGCAGTAAATTTAAAAATATGATTTTATATAGATATCGACGAGCCACATAAATTGTGACATAATTTTTTTTTGTTGATCAAGAGGTATCTTTTTCTTTTGTTTTAGATAGACAAAAAGTTAAACATATGTAGTTATCCTTTGACTCTTGGAAGCACAAATCCATGCCAAAAAACACCTTAAATAGCATCATGTTGAAAAGGTTTTTGCTCTAGAGGGGGATGACCTAAAAAAAAGTTACCTTTAGGCTTAAGGGCCTCGGTGCATTTTGACAAATATGGATATGGGTTCTTGATGAAAAACTTTTTACTGGGTTTATATATTCTTCTCAATATACCATGAAACTAATGTTTCATAATCCAGGCAACTTTTGTGACGAAAGAATTTTCGAATTATTGATTTTTCAGAAAATTTTGAGTTCGAATTAAACTTTTCGAATTAACTTCCAATTCAATGAGAAATTTTGAAAAATCCGACATTATAAAAGAAATGCCTTATTTTTTGTTCAATTTTGCCACTAAACTTTTTCGCGGAGGTGACCACATATTTTTATATGCTATCTGAAAAATCAATGAACATTGTTTTTGGGATTTTTTGTCGAAACTATTGAAAATTTTTGAAAAATTTTCCTCATTTCGTGTTCAAAAATTGTTCAAACTTATTTCTGAAATCACGCGGGAAGAAATGCAAAAGTATGAGATGCAACTTTTATGTCCAACAAACTATGTCCTCGTTTTGTTTCTTCGCTCTTGTTATACTCTGAATCATAATTTTTGCAACGAAACTACGCTTGGAAATCCATCGAAGCCCTTTAATCCAGAATTTAAAAAAATTATTTCAATGAAACTTGCCAAATTGGTAAGCCGACTCGACCACCGTTTAGAGTTTATTTCATTCAACTCATGAAAAAAAATATTTCTTTCGATGTGCTAAAATTTCAGTTTTTTCGTCTTTTTTGAAAATTTTCGATTTTAACGTAGAAATCGTATAAACAAAAATTAAATAAATTTTAAACGGTGGTCGAGACCGTTTTTTACGGTCAGTAATTAATAAAAATTAAAAAATAAATTTTACCTTAATTAAGACACGTTCGATAGCAAACGCGCGTTTTTTCTTAAGACGATTTATAAAGTAAAAATAATCGATCTGAAAAAAATCAGATTATACGAAGTAAGCTCAAAAGTGGCAACTTTAGTTCGAAAAAGTTTTTATCCGAAAATTTTGAAGTGGTAAAAGGTTTACCATCAAGAGAAAAAAAATTCAAAAAGTGCAAATCTGTCAAAATGCACCGAGGCCCTTAAGCTATCTCACTAAAAACAAACCATAAGTTTTTCGGAGATAATACATGTCCGGACACATGAATTTTTTTCATATATTTTGTATGTTAAATTTTTCTTACGAAAGCAAATTTAAATAGTTCTGGATATCATTCACCAAAAATAATGGAGTTATCATCACCAATTTCTGTTAAACTTTGATATTCATGTTGCCAAGGCAAAAAGCTGAGAAAAAGAGTTCATGAGTACGGAAAGGTATGTTTTAATTTTGCAAAATTGAAAAAAGTTTTTTATAAGAATAGTTTTTATTGAAGACAGAACACAATTATTGAGTTTGAGAATTAAAACATAATGGTAATATACAGTAGAAGAAAGCAACTTGGAAATATTTCAATTTAAGCACAGTTTCATTTCACAGTCAAATGTTCACTTGTCTGATAACCTTGCGGTGTTTATAGTTATTTCAGAAAGATGGCGCCATAGAGCTACAAAAACAACAATTCACTTTTTTTATTTGAAAAAACGTGTCAAAAGCTTAAACACATGTAACTTCAAACATGTAATCCAGGGATCGGCAAACTGAAAAATTCTGCTGGGGCTGGGCCGCCTGGGCAACTGTTTTTGCTGGGTCTTGGCCGGGTCGAGGCTTTTTTTGGCCCAGGCGCTGGGCCACATCTGGGCCATTTTTTTTTGGAAATTTTGCTGGGTCTTGGCTGGGCTGGGTCGAGGCTTTTTTTGGCCCAGGCGCTGGGCCGCAAAAGCGGCCCAGATGCCCAGCTTTTGCCGATCCCTGCATGTAATCAAATCATTGTTCAGATAATTAGGAAATCCCGCCAGAGTACATAATTTGAAAATGGCGCTAGAAATAAAAATTATAATCAAATTCTTTGATCAAATTATTAAAAATGGCGCCAGATGGCTAAAAATGACGATCAAATTTTGAATTTGATTATTAGAAAATCTCTTGAAACGATTATGAATCGTGATTCATAAACNAAAAATCACAGCTACAGTGCTATTTAGATTAACGTGCTACTATTATTATTAGTATATTTTTTTTGAACGATATTTGTGAACTTTTGAAGGTTTATTTACATTTAAGTGCGATAAAGTTACAGGAAAAGTAAGCTTCAAACGTTTTTAATTACAGGGAGTTTGACAAGGAATTATATTTTTTAATGTCGTGGCAACTCATGATGAAATTGTCAACCATTTGTTTTTAATGAGCTAATGGAGCACAAAATGAAACTGGATTTCAGTCGCTTCGACATGTGAGATCAGTCTCAGGGGGTCAAATTTTTGGAGGTGTCAAATTAAAAAAAAATAGACAAAAAGGTGTCTTTGATACCAAAATATTATTAAGGTTTATGATCCCTTTTCTCACAATCGACTTATTAAAAGAACGTTTTTATATAAAGTAACAGTAATATTTAAAAAAATCAAGAATCTACCTTTATGCAACTATGAGCAATATTGTATACAATATGCTTCGTATGGCATGTTAGATACAGTGTTTAGTAGTGGAATACAAAGGATAATTATTATACAGTAAATTATGGTAAAAAATACCTGGTCCAATTAACAATCGCCATTTTTGGGCATTCTCACCCTTTTGAGTTCATGCCATTTTTAACAGAACAAGCTACTATTAATAAGTAATAGCTGTCGAATTTTTTGTCCGATTTAACGGTAATAAAACTTCAATAGTAAAACAAATCGGTTACTGATAAATATTTTGAGACCATTTTTTTGTAATTTGACAACTTTAAGGTCTTTTGAGTTTTTTGCACAACCTGTAATGTGACTCCGCGGAAAGTGTCAAATTTCGAAAAAAATGCCAAAAAATTTCTGACCAAAAGTTTTATTTTTCTCAGAAAGAACTTTTAGGTAAAAAAAGATAACAAATTTAAAATTATCCGGACATTTTTTAAACCCTTACTACTTTATTTTGAATTCTAGTAATTTTTAGATAAGGAATTTGAGGCATTCTTATAATAAGGCGGGTAAATATTTTTTTTTCGTTTATCCAATATTTTCTGATTGGCTTTTGCGAACATAAAAAAGTTAGACAACTTGCATGTCAATACTTTTATTGTCAGCAGATTTATAAGTTCCAAGAGAATTTCCATCTTCGTTGTCTTCCAAAAGTTTTCTACGGGTTAAAAGTCGATCAAATTGATTCATTCGTATTTCTTGAGCATGGTTCGCCAAATTTCTAAATAAAAAAAAACGTTTTTATGAACGATAAAAAATCAATTCTAGATGTGTGAAAATGCCAAATAAAATTATAAATCTATTTTATTAGACATCAAGGTCAATTATTCGAAAACAATTTTGCCTCTAGGCTGTTTTTAAATGACTCGAGAGTTCAGAGCAGGCTTTTTCACGAACGATATTTTTGAAATTTTCGCCAACAATATAAGTAGGGTAATTCGTACAAATTATGACTCAAGAAATATTATAGATATCGGCGATATCATATCGCATTCAAATTGTAAGGGTTTGTTAAGTTGACCCTAAAAATGAAAATTTGATATACTAGAAAAAAAATCCATCCTCCTAGTGGCGATAAAGAGCATTTTACGTTTTTCTGGTTATTTTTAAATTTAAGGGGGTAGTGTCTGTGAAAAAGTTTTTCTGGAAGTGAGAGTTCTATACTAAGTCAACGAAAAAAAATCGATTGGTGATGGTTTCGCGACTTTTCATAAAGTGGTTTTCCCACCAGAGGGCGCCAAACTTGAAACTTTAGGTACATTTTTTTGGTTAAGTACATATCAGATCAAGTTCATTGTAAGGACAAATTAAGCTTATGAAACTAAACTAATAAATCTACGGTTTAGTTTTTTGAAAAAACTTAAAATACAGTAGATAACCTCAAAAATATGAATTTTTGTCCACTAAGGTACATTTTCTCAGAAAACTGCTCATCAGAATAAAATAGTGTTTTGGAGGTTACATTCCCTATACAATTTCGGAGCATATCTACGGTGTATTTTTTTAATTTTTGTGATCTAACAAGAAATATAAGCATAATTATAATGCCAGAAAATTTTTTAAGCGATAAATTCTATGTTTGATCACCTTTAGGGTGAAAATGTTGAAAATTATACATGTCCTGTAGTTGACTGTCCTGCGCGTAATTTTTTTCAAGATGCCAGAGTTGAAAAAAGATGCTTTGAACTTTATAAAAAACTTATTATTGAAGAATTTTGTACTTTGAAATTTATTACACCATTTATAACTGCTAAGTGTACAAGCCATATTGAGGCATATCATGCTTCACTGTGGTCACAATACTGTTCAAAAAATGTGAGCCACAATATACGCAGTCGCGTTACAGAAGCCAGAGTTGCAGCTTCAATTATAAATTACAATGAATTAAAATCTGGGTTCATTGAATTCGTTAGCTCTCTTGATGAAATGAAAAGTTGGAAAATCAGTGATCGTACTGGTGCTCGGTTAATTCGACATGCTCTCAATAATACATATTGGTCAGAAAAAACCC
>SCLH01000115.1:442673-480284 GCA_004367855.1 Oikopleura vanhoeffeni
CGTAGGTCCCTTGATGTAAAAGATACAAAAAACTGTAATTTGACCCTTTTAGCGGTGTCACATGACAAAATGAAATTTGCCAAAAAATTTTTGACAAAAAGTTGTACTAACTGGAAAAAAAAGTATCTTCGAATAATGTGTGGTGTTCTCAGAATCGTCGTTTTAGACCCTTACCGGTCAATTACCGGTAAACCGGACATCCGGTGAAAAATCCAAAAATTTTGGTCTTGGAGTTTTTTATTAGCTGTTGGATGCAGAAATCCGTTTGCGAATATCTTGTTCCNAAAAAAAAGTTACTAAAGTGATTAAATATGTTGCGTATGTGAGAGTTAAAAACGACTCAAAACCCACGTTTTCACTAAACTTACGTTCTCTATAAAACAGCTTATCAGGTGAAATTTTATTCATCTCTGGTTAAATGTTCTCCCTCTCATTTTGTGAGGGTTTATCTCAACTTGAGATACAATCCTGATCCAAACTGCCACGATTAGGGACACGTAATATTGACAAGATCTTTTTATTGGTCGGAATTATGTCCTACCATAAATGTCATGAGATGGATTATGAAAGGTCCTTAAAATATGCATAAATAACATTTTTTGTCTATTATCAAGCAGAATAAGTAGGGTTAGCCCACTGGAAACATAGATTTCAGATTAGAGCACTCTCAAAATTACTTTTTTCTCATACGTCTTGACCACTTTTTGATTTTTTGTGTAATTGTACTTTGTTTAAAATTTATTTTTTCGACTTTTTTTAAAATTTTTAAGACTTTCGATTTTTGGCGTACAAAACTGTATTTTTTATTTTAAATTTGCCCTTATTGCCACACTGAAAATGGTGTTTTAGACGAAACGTCAAATAAATACGAACTATGGTCAACAATAAATAATATTTTGTCTCAAAAAAACCAAACACATATTAATTGAAAAGTTTTTTCGTTCGTTGTTAATCAGCCCATTATATATACTGAAAAACATGATTTCGAATGAAATAGACAAAAAAATGGGGCTTACTGAAATTAGATATGTCCATCATGATGCCCGAGTAACTTAAATCTCTCATTTGCCTTTTAAAAGAATTAGGGAATAAGATATTTAAGTTACTCGGGCATCATGGATCGATGATAGACGAAAGTCTGAGCAGATTCTTTTTTTTTCGAAATCGGGTTTCAATATTTTTGTGAAATTACATTTTCAACAATTATAGTCGATCTGAGCCTCGATTACTTTAGTTGAAGTATGAAAGGTTCGCGAAATGCACCTTCATATTTTTAAAAGATATAATTTCGCTACATTATTGAAACCCGATCTCTTAGGGATAATTCTACATATTCGACTTGATTAAGGTTCTATAGCAGCCTATATCTTTTGTAATGTAAATTCCATTGACTGGATTTTACAATTTTGGATCTCCGCGTATCCTGTTAAAATATATAATGAGATGAAGTTTTAAAAATCAATATTTTGGATGTTTTTTTTATCAAATTCGAAATAGCTTTTTTGAGTTAGAGGTTTATTTAGGCAAGTCGTATCTTCCTAACTAAAACGGGGTGTGATTTTACGATTTTTGAACTCAACGTGGTCTTTTTTAGTCATAAAAATAAAAAATGGCCAAAAATTTTTGAAAAAATATTAAAATTTTTTCTTCAGTGTCGAAAATAAAAATGTTTTCTGCTTTCGCGGTCGAACGGTTAAATATTTTTGCCATAGTTTATAATTACCGTTTCCGTAAACATTCAACTTACGAATTTGTTTGGTACCACGTTGAAAATGTCATACGATGATTGAATTGTCAAAAAATAAATTTTTAAATCGTACTCCTGGAGTTAAAAAATGAAATCGTTACATCAGCACAACAATTTTGTTGACATTATTACAAAAAACTATAGTGCACGGAAAAATAGTTTGCCTATGTACATGAAAAAAAATACATTTTTCCGGGCCAAATAGCAAAAACAAGTCCTTTCTCGCCAGCTTTGATACTTTTTAGTGAGAAAAATTAGAAAAAAAACAGACAACAATTTTTCCGGCTTTATTTCGCAAAGATAATGTCAAATTTGAAACATTTAACCTAAATAAGAAGAACAAAATCACGCTTTTTCAAGAATATTTTGCTCCTGGTTAACCTTCATTTACCGGTTGGTTCAAATGCATATTAAAATTAAATTATAAAACGTCATTCAGAAGATCACGAACAACTTTATCAGAATTGTTTTATTCATTCTATGTCTATGTCCGAGAAAATAAGCAATTCAAGTACCATTTGCCTCCCCACTAATATGTACAATATGGATATCATTTTGGGGTGAAAAATTCTTCCGGAAAATGTGGTGACTTTTTTCCCCTCAAAAGGTTGCGAATCGGCCACAAATCGATTTTCAAGGTTCGTGTTTTTCATGAATATCGTTTTTCGAGCCTTTCTTATGAACCTCTCAACCGCTTTTTAACTTCAAACTAATTACGTGTATAAGAAGCGCTAAAAGAGATTTCGTTTTTTCGAATTTCTGTCATCTAAAATCTGTTACACTAGATATGGCTGGTTAGCCAAAATGTCGAATAAAAACTTTCTTTCATGCTGAATATGTATTTATTATATTAATTTTATGTCTCAAAACGATACTTTTCAACTTTTAGATTTATTTTTTTAATGGATGTACGCCATTCGAAAAAAATACATTCTCGATGGTTTATCCGATATGTTTTTAGACATCATCGTTTTCAAATCTAAAGATTTTGATAGGTCGAAATTTAATCATTTCTTTCGAAATTAACTCTATAAATCATCTCTGAATTTTTGTCATCTAAATCGTCTGAAATTCCGAGGATTGGAGTCCCGGCCATTTTTAGATACATAAACTCCCGATTCCATTCTTAAATAACATTAATTTTTATTGATTAAACTTTCGATAAATGTTGAGAAGTTGAAATAGATTTAAACTATTTTATTCTATTGAAAAACAGGGGAATTTATTCAACTATTATATTAGTATTATTGCCAGAGAAAATAGATTTTTATGTCAAAGAAATGGTATTAAAGACGTTTGAAACCTTGGAATGTGGAAAATCAGGAATCTTTTATTGATTTTTAGATACATCATTTTATTGGACGGAAATTTCCTGTTAGCCCAATTTACTAGATTATTGTTTTTAGCCCCATATATATTGCCTAGAAATTAACTATTTTATATTTTAATATCTTGTAAAAAAATCAGCTTGATGATTTTAACAAAAAAAAAGAAGCCAAATTGAACGAAAAATCAACCAAAAATGTTTCAGTATAAATTTCAGTTAAAAGTAAAAATGACGTTTTTGTGCCCTTATCTTTTATACTTGGATTCAAATACTCCATGTTATAACTGGAAAACCAATTTGTACCGTTGCTGTGATTGAATGGTCAATAAGCAATTTCATCAGACACATGAGGGAAGTCCGTCCAGAATTCTACATATGAGAAAAAATCCCGTCAAATCACTCTTCTTCCAAATTTTTATCAAAAAAATCTTTTTGCTACGCATTTTTTGTTGTTATTTTCCGCAAAGTGTCCTTCTATTTTTCAAAACATGCATGCTCGCTATCGAAACGATAACTAAAATTTTCGCAGGCAAATGCAGGTATTATTTGCCTAAAAATTAAGCTTGCAAAATTCTGATTCAAGCTGTTTTCAACGCATTTTTTCAAAGAAACGAAATTCATTTTTTATAGAAAAATATTTTTTTTCAGTTTAGAAGATTTTACAGAAATTAATTTTTGGAGCAGTTTTCAATGATTTACATGAGACAATTCCACGGTCACAAAACGGTTAGATAAAGTTAATAATTGATGCTGGAAAATCGGGAGGCCAAATGAGGCCTATGAATATAAATAGATCCCATATTATAGTCAACGAGTTAAAAAAAGTTGACTTAAAATTCATCACCAACAATGTAACTATAAATATATTTCAAAAACTTTTTTATTTTTACAGTAGAGTCGATTTTAAAAAGACTATATTTAAATTCGAAAACATTTTTTAAATGAAGAAAATGGCATAAAATTCACAGTAATAAAAACGCAATATTTTTTTTTGGCTGTGTATTTTTTGCTATTATGTTTAATTCAGTTTTTGATGAAATGGTTAAGGTAGATCGATGTTTTGATCTAAAACTGCTCTGTTATGGATTTATTTTTAATTGCATTTAAAATTGGCATAAAGCAACAAAAAAATTGGTAAGCAAAAAATACCGCCGGCAAAATTTTTAACGTATTATGGCGCTATTTTTTGAATATTTTTAATTGCGAGTTTTGTAAATTTTATGAATTTTTCGGTATTATAACCTTCATAATTTTCTATTTATACCTACTCTACTTCATGTTAAAATTAAAACTGAAATGTGCGTTCATAAGCAATTATGGACTGTTTTAAGGGAACCAAACTCCCCCTAAACGGATATTAAGAGAAGATAAGAGAAATTGCACATTTATAAAATATCCATCGGAATGAACGAAAAAAAGGTCCTGAAAGTATTTACACCACGTTGCGTTTTTAGTTTTTGACAGCTTTTGATGTGTAAATAAATGGCATATAGATTTGTTAGAATTTATTAAGCGAATAATATGAGGTCCCTTTTTGAAGAAACTCAAAAGATTTGCTTCAAATTTTATCAACAAACGATGTTTTATAGGTTTAACAAGAAAGATAGCAGATTTTTTATATTTAGAAATTAATAAATACGAGACAGCAGACTAGTTTATAAAAAAATCCATTTGATTTCATATTCCTATAATTAAAATCCAACCTTTTTGATGGTGACGATAATTTCGCGTCGTTTTTTAATTTTCAAAATGGAAAAAAATCAAGTTTTGTGTTTAAAATAGTTTTGGGTTCAATTTTTTTTGAAAAACCTAAATGTCAGAATAAAAAAATATGCCTTTCTGGAGATTTTTCATGGCAATTTTCAAAACTTTAGTGAAATTGATGCGAAAATTTAACGCCGCCGTTTAAATTAATGAGCAATTAAAAAAGTCTTACCGACACAAAAATGAGTTCAACTGAATTTTCGTTGAATTTTTTAGCAAATTTTGATGATTTCGTGTATGGTCTCAATTATAGCCTCTAAAAAATTTATATTTTCGTTTGAATATAATTTGAAAGGTGAGCATTTTTAAACCGCCTAATTTATTAAATTGGGAATTTTTTTGAAAGGAAAAATTTGGGGAAATTTAAAAGCCCCTTACTTTTTTTAAACTGGTTAAATATAAAATTATTCAAAATCCTCAAAATCAACGTCCGAGTCTACGTCAATATCATCAACAATCTAATTATTCTAATTCTGCTCTAAATCGGCAACTTTCACTATCGGAAATTAATTTCAGCCGGTGACGTCTGTTCGATTCCGGTGAGCTAAAGAGGTATTCTGGTTTGTTCGACAACCGGCGGCTGCCTTTTGGTTCCGGTTACGACTTTTGGGGTTTCGACAACTTACTGTTGCGATCCGGTACAATTCCTTTGGTTCGGTACGGCTTTTGGGGTTTCGGAACTACCGGTACAACTACTGTACGGTTCCGGTACATCTTCTGGTTCGGAAACGGTCTCTGGTTCGGAGACGGGCTCCAGTTCGGAGACGGCTCCGGTTCGGAGGACGGCTCGCGTTCGAGACGGCTCGGTTCGGAAAACAGCTCGGTTTCGGGAAACGGGCTTCTTGTATACTTTCCTCAAACTGATGACAGATCAAAAAATATTTTTCATAAACAAGATATGTATGGCGTTAAACTGAAGTTAGGATATATGGGGGTTTTAATCAGAATTTTGAAGCACGAGTATTTAAGGCCATTAAAAAAAATTCTCCTAGCACTGACGTCATTTTTCGTAAAGAAACTTCCTGAAATTATGGCTTTTGTGATGGGTTATTTTATAAAAAAAAACTCTATTGTCATTGGTCAAAAAAAAGTAACTCCTAGGAAAAAGACATGCCATACGTTTTTACCGGTAATGTTAGGTTGTACTGGTATAATTCGCAGAGATAAAAATAACTCTGAAAATAAGCCATCAGACGACTCACACAAACAAGTGTCGTTACTAAAACAACGTACTTCTATGTCTAATTCTTCACTTTGATGAAATGAACCTAGGGTTACCCTTTTTAATAGCACCGTCACCTGAAAGACTGATACCGATATCTCAATACATATCGAGGAACGTTTTATGCATTAGTCTGCCAAGAAATTTCAGCCTAAATTTGATTTTTCGATCATTTACCGGAGAACCGGTAATTGCACACAAACTTTGAACACAACAAAGTATATTTACGTCAGCAGGTGAAGTCTTAGAGCCCAAAAAATAATGTCAAAGAACATCAATCCCAGGCGACAAATTTAGTAGCTCAAAAAAATGTTTTATAAGCCAATATTGGCTTTTATTTCGGCCGTTTTTTCCTAAGGAGTTTTTAAGAAAGAGCAACCACCTCTACCCATTTGCGATTTACGAAAACCATAGCGATATCGAGCCAACTAAAAAAAGCTCAATGGAGAAATTTTGTTCTTTTTCATCAGACTACCGGTTCACCGGTTTTAACCGGAGAATCTATTTATAGGTTATTTCAGTATAAAATTTTGAGAAAATCGAAACTTCGTTTTTTCTTCCAGGAATTCATCAAAATATAGTTCAAGCAGTAAATGGTAGACAATCGGTGATATAAGAATGAACAAATATAAAAATTACTTTCCGGTGATCTTTAATAAAAAAAATGGGCCCATCGAGATTCGAACCTACCAAAAATTAAATTTCCAGTTATATCCGGTGCCCGGATGTCAAATCAATTTAATAAAATTCTCATATTGAGCTTTTTTTAGTTGGCAGTTGGAATGCAAAAAAACGTGTTCCCGATTCGGCCTAGGCTTGTTTTCCCGTAATCGTCATGAGAAGGGTGGGCCCACCTAAAAAAAACTACCTAAGAAAGCTCAATGCAGAAAGTCCTTTTTGGTCTAACCGTTTACTGGGAACCGGGATTATCTCATGATAATACCGCTATTCAGTTGAAATTTTAGGAAAAATGTATAGCCAGTCTAATTCATCAGGTTGAACAAACATAAGGAAAATTACTGATGATGGTTTGATATAAACTGAAATTCTTTAATATATGTAGTAGTTATTAAAAATGCATATTATATATATTATGATTATAATACCTCGAAAACAATTCAAACAATAAGACAAAAATAAGTTTCCGGGCTGATTTCAGAAAAAAATTGGGCGCACTGAGATTTCGAACCCTACCCAAGAATGAAATTCCCGGTTTATATCCGATGAACCGGTGTCAAATCAAAAAAAATCTCCCATTGGGCTTATTTGGCTGGCAGTTGAATGCATAAAAAACCTTTTAAAAAAAATACTTTAAGGGAAAACATCGATAGTAAATACGATTTCTAATACTATTGAATTATTAATCATATTTATGATGCCTGTCAATAGAAATACACTTTTTAACGAAACCAAAATTAAAAAATTCCTTGTGGAATCATTAATCTGAGAAAAACGACTGGTTTATTATTACCTGTACTGATTTATGCTTAAACCGTTCATCTGACAAATTAGTAATTTCTATGATTGGCATCATCATCCATATGGATCACCGCCCTCAGAGTACAAATCCTTAAATATTTTGAAACATGCGAAATCTGAGCATTTGATGGTGATCCTTTCTTAATCTGACAATTGAAATCGGCCTATTCCGCAATCAAGGGTTTAGATTGGGTGCTAATATCTTGCTTGTTTGTATCATTCAAAAATTTAGAATTTGTATCTGAAGGGGGGTGAATATTACAACCGGTGATGATGTTCATATTATCTCACCTTTTGCACCGGAATCCTGGCTTTATTTTTGTAAAACAATTTCACCAATTATTTACTCACCGCATCACCCTACAATTTCAACACTATACAGTGTTTTTTACATTGCCGAAATGAAAATAGCTATGAAGGAAAATTATCGTCAATAAAAAATGTGAATATACGGCTTTGGAACAGCGCATCAGAACTCGGAAATTTTTGGAAGATTAATTTCAAACTCTTGCATCGACGGAAAGCTTGTCTTTCAAATTTCTAATCTGCCTAGTAATTTTATGAAGTAAAAAACACATACTGTAATAACGAAGCTCATCAGGATTTTCTCGAAATAATTTTCAATGTAAGTACATGACAAGGTCGTGTTCGAGATAGTTCGCAACAGGTACATACAAACTTTAAATTTGCGTATGCATAAAACTTTGAAAACGACATTTTGTTTTAAATCAGGATCAGTCTCCTAAACAAATTCAATAATGAAACCTGCACACTGAGGGTCATTACAATAGGTGGAAACAAAAAAACGCGTTTTCAAGTGACATCTTGTTTTTGAAAGGTTTTGATGCTTAAACCAAAATTTCAAAAAATCGCATATGCCAGCTATCTCACCTAATAACACACTTGGCATTTCAATTAATTTTCGTAAAAACAATCGTGACCACATAAAATAACGATGGTTTACATTTTATTATCGAACACTGAATAACATTTTTAAACGGTGAGGTATATTTAGAATTAATTGTGTTATCAAAATATCGTTTATCTTATATTTTAGCTATGGATATTTTATGTTCGTAGTGTGTGATCTCGAATGTGCCAATTTTGGGTAAAAAAGGCGGCAATTTGAGATACTCACTGTTCTCCATGCTAAGATATCCTACCCAATTAACATATAAAAACTCATATAGCATTATATATGGTCATAGCGTTTAATTATAAATAATATATCCCGTCAAGGTAAGTGGTCACAAACTGAATATAGATTAATGATTACATGCAGGAAATCCATACAATTTATTCATATTTAAAGCCACATGGTTACATTACCACGAGCAAAAACTAATTTTCTCAACTTGATCCTGATTAGCTATTTACATTCACAATTAAAAGCGATAATGATTTTGTTACACGTTATTGACTGTGAAAATTATTCATTTAAATCACAAATAGCATTGCAAATTAAATTTCAAATGGAAATTGGACCCAAATAATATGAGTGTATGGCAGTCACGTCAATTTTTCGTAAATAAAATGATTCATAAATTTGATATCCAGTGTAGCATATAAATTAGGAACAATTTCCAAAGAAATTAGCGAAAAATAAAGTTAAAATCGTCAATAAAAGAATTTGACAATCTAGCCTAAATTACTTTAGAAATAACTGCGAAATTGGAATTTCGACCGTTTTTACGTTTTAATGACCTATTTTGATAGGACATTAAAAACTGGAAGGTCAAAATTCTTGATTTTGATTCTCCAGTTTTAAATAAAAACAAGCGAATGAAATCTTGACTAAACGCCAGAAGAAATTTGAAGTTTTGGTTTTAAAAAACCCAAATTTGAATCCTATCGGATCAAATTATTGTGTATCAATTCCACCCATTATAAAACCCAGATATCACGAACGGAGGTTCTAAATTTTACAAGCTTTTTTGACCTTATATTAGCGCATTGTCATACTTATCTCAAATTAAGCCGACGAGCTTATTTTCCTTAACTGCCTCCAAATTGTGCCAAGATATTAAATTAAATAAGAACATGCAAAATAAAACTGTTTAAAATTTCATTGACATGGTTTATTATTATTAATGTAATTTGTAATATATGAATATTTTACAGGTTTAAGCGAAATTGCTCGTTATTGCACAATTGTAAAGAATAGCACCCAAAAAAATATTAAATTTAATCTCTCTTATTTGATCTAGTCCTTGTTTCAAATTTCTTCTTCCTCTCTTCTTCACTTACTTCCGGTTCCTCTTCTTCTACTTCCGGTTCCTCTTTTCTCTTCCGGTTCTTCATTTTCTACTTCGTGGGACTGCCCAGCTTGCTACTTCGGCAGCGGTGACTACTTCAGCGTTCCTCAAATTTCCTCTTCGTCGAAACCGGGTAGATTCTTCGATTAAAATCCCGCTCGGGGTAACACAAATATTTTCGGGATATCGGACGCCAATTGTGGAGAATTGACCTGAAGATGATTATCAAAAGTCAGATTTTTTTGATCTTGATACCTTAAATTCAGAACACTTTTCTTAACTTATGAGCATATTAATTTTGATGCTTATTGAGACATACATTGATAAAAATTGCCCAAAAAAATTTATATCAAATTATTCAACACTTTTAAAAATCTACGAAATTAAATATTTTTTTCAAAAATTTTAATTAAAAAAAACGATTCTGAAAACTTATAAAAATCTAAAATTACTTTGTACACTTTTATTGTACACTTTTAGTACAAACTTTAAATTGGAGGACAAAACGTTTTGCTGCGTTTTTTAATTTCAAATAAAAAAATAATACGAAATATCGAAAATCCTGCCTAGTCGTCGATTTCGCGAGTGACGTCACAAAATAGAGAAATCCAGCTATTCATTGGTCACTTTCTCGAGAAACCAGTCATTTTCATTGGTCACTTTCAATTCTTGTGACGTTCACTGTGAAAATCGGACGACTAGGCAGGACTTTCGATTATACCTTCGCGATTTTATGCTGGTTTTTGATAAAAAATTTTCACTTACAGATTTGAAAATATTTCTTCAGCTCTATAGTTCTTCATAATTTGGGAATAAATTTGAAATATTTTGCAGGATCAGCAATAGCCTCAGCACTGCTTTTCGGTCAAACTACCCTAAACCACAATTGACTACAGACACTGATTTAATACAATAAACAAAAATACCTCCACATTTTGTTACTCTTGGTGCTTTGAGGAAGATACGTTCTGCAAAACATAGCAGCTTCGGTTAGTCTGTTTGCAGCCAATAATAGTTTTAAACAACTTGGGAGATTTCCAGTCAAATATTTGATAAAAAATGCAACATTAAATTTCCTCGACCTTCGGCATTGAAAAAAAAGGTTTTTTATGTCCTTCAAAAAAGACGATTCTGACAAAACAAGTGCGAAAAAAAATTGTTTTTTTGCGATTTTTTATTGCAAATTTAGAATTTAAACAAAAAATCTTCTTTGAATGAGTTTAAACAAAACAGAAAAGACATCTAACTCTAGTAGAACCTCGGGATCTTTTTAGATACAGTTGGTTACCACAATTCGCCCTACAAGATCTATCTCACTAAAAACAAAATCTGGGCATTTGTGGTAAACTGGAGAATCTTTTTCAAAAATTTTGGTAAATGGTTGAGAAATAATATAAAAATTTTCCAAAAACTGGGGCGATTTGTGGTAACTTGCTGCTATACAAAAAATTTTGTTTGTCCCAAAAATCAATATTAAAAAGTTTTTAGAAATTGTATAGGCGAGCTATAAGTTTTGATAAGACAAAAATGTCGTACCAGTTCATCGAATGTTCTCGAAAAAACTCCGGTTCCTGAGAAAAAACGTTTTGACAAGTATCAACTCTTTGGCTGTTGGATACAATTTAGAATTTTTTTAAATCGATGAACTGTTTTCCGAGAACATCGATGCAACTGCTACGACATTTGTCTTATCAAAACTTATTTATCTCGCCATAATTTTTACAAAAAAATGCTAAAAAACTATACCAAGCAGCCAAATTTTGAATTGCTGTTGCGTCACCAGAATTGTTGCTAATAATAATATCCACCGTGATCTTTAGCTATTTCAGAGCTTTCTGAGACCAGTTTCAAGTCCGCAATTTTTTAGTGGCCAAATCAGCAACTTGATCGCCATTTTTCAATCAGAGTCAATTTCCTTTTGCGATTTCGACGACTTTTTCAAGTTCACCGAGCTAAAAAAATTGTAAATTTTATTATTTTATAAAAATCTTGGGTCAAATTACCTGGGACGTGCAAGGTCAAATTGGTGTTCAGGGTTCAGTTGTGACTTGCAAGGGCTTTGCTTTCTTGAAACCTTGTTTCTCTAAAAAGTTAGCTACTCGAAGCACGGACTCTTTAGGAATACCAGGTTAAGACTTCATTAGCAGTTTTCAAAATCTTCCCTCATAACAGCGTCTTTTTGTTGGCGTATAAAATTTTGAGAAAATTTTATTTTTCGAAGATACCTTTTAACATACGGTATGTTACAAGGTATCTATCGAAAATGTTACATTTACAACCATACCAAAAAGAAATAAAAATTGCCACAAGTTTTATATCTACCAAAATTGACACCATAAAACCTTCTTTATTAATTTTGACACTTTTAATCTAGCCAATCAAAAATAGCAAAGAAAACAAAATTCGGAGCAGAATTTCACAAGACAAAAATTTGAGTATTAAATACTGGTTTTTTCAAATACCATTTTTTAGGAAGGTGGATTTTGTAGATTACGGGCAAACTACGGCCTTCTCGTATTAGGAAACCCCATTTTCAACTCCCTCATTTAACAAATGAAATATAGGGTTGCTCTGGTTTTTACAAAATATTTAACAAGAAATCTCGTATAGGGAAGCTTGTGAAAATTTTCGCTTTCAAGTATCCCAAATGATGGTCATTGAATTTTCCTTCAAAAATCGAAAAAAATCGAACATTTTTTGGGTAGTATGTTATTATTGAAAACAAATTTATATGAATTATTAGAACTGAATTATAGACTATAAATTTATGATGTATTAAAAATTTCAGAATCAAAGCTAGAATGTCCAAAAAATTTGATATTAAAAAATGTATCTTTTTTACCAGGAAAAATTTACCAAACTTTAGTTTCACAAATTTTTTATTATCCCATAACTGGATATTGTTTAAAACAGATAACTTCAATCCAAAAGAAACAAAGTTGAGTTCCTTTTATCGGCCAAAAAATTACTCTATTGACATCAGTTAAGTATCCCCAAAAAGATAAAGAGCTTTTTCCAAATGAGCTACGTAACAATTTCCGCCGCCGACTAATAATTTTAATTGTTAGAGAATTTGTGAAAATAAAAGCAATCTCCAACCCCAGATACCAGTTTTTGACAATTCTTCGATTTCCCCAAGCAACTTCGAATGCGCTTTTCATAACCATCCTAAAAATATTTCGCTTTTTAAATTACAGCACCTCCCGTTTTTTTGAAAATTCTCTTCAGAGAAATTCTCCTCCAAGAAATGTAAAAGATTTCGAAAAAAAAAGCTTTAAATAGTTAGATGGTTCCGGTAAGTGAATTGTGAACGTTATACGTACATCAAAAATAAGGGTAGCTCTTTTAATAGGTCCCACCCCTCCTCAGTCATTTTTCTTCAAATACCATTTTTTTTCTCGCCATTTCAACCGGCTGGCCAGGCAATCAACCGTTTAAAAACCGGTTTTTCTGAGGAAAATGAGGAGACACTACATCGATTAAAATAAACAAAAAAAGAGCTGACTGAGAATTCGACCTATGACCTTCCGTTTAGAACGTCATTTACCGTTGAACCGTTGTTGACCAGGAAAAACAAAAAATGGTGCCAAAATTACTGGCACAACAAACCATAACGTTGTTGATATCTGGTATTGTCTTCGAGAAAAATGGACTGAAGATAGGGTGGCGACTTATTAAAAAAGCTACTAAGGATGATTGATTAAAGAAAACACATGAAAATAAAATTTATAAAATTCCATTAATTGAAATTATAATTGCAGGCCTTTTCCCATATTTTTATTTCCCGAAAACTTTTAATTTCAGCTACAAAATCAAACTATTTTAAGCTTTTCATTTACGAAATTCACCAATATGAAATTATTAAAATCCTCACATAACCTCTAAATACTCAAACTAACTATAGTCAAGTGATGTCAGATATCTGAATTTATTAGAAAATAAGGTTGCACTTCCGGAATGACCCGAAAAACTTCCGTATATAACTGTTTGTATACAAAGTAGTCGATTCTCTTAGGTTTTTAGATTTTTTTTAAACGCAACCAAAGAAATATTTTGGACGAAGTCGAAGCTCAGACATCGTATGCATCAAAACGGTTTTTTGCACCGTGTACTCACAAAATTCAAAACGACAGTTTTTTTTCCCGTTTTTCCCAGTCAACCGGATTACCGCTAAATTGGTTAAAAAGAAACGTAAATTCACGTAGCCTACACTTAATTTTTTGAAGTGATTTTAATAAATAATACGCGAAAATTATTCTTGGGCTAGAATTTTCAAGCGAAAAAAATTTGAATTAGAAAATGTACCAAAAAAAAAAGTTAGCATGTGTATATTGTTACTAGATGTTTAACTAAATTACCTCGTCGGTTCTCCTGGCATAATCAGCCATTATATTCAGCATGTAAATTGAAATTCCTCCGAGCAGATGGCTACCAAATCGTTTTCACTCAGAAGATCTAAATAACTCGAGGGGTCATTATTTCAAATGAATTTTCGAAATTGACCTGTGTTGCGTTCAAAATTTTTCTTTTAATTCCCTCTAATTAATTTGCATCTTCCCAATCGTAGAAAGCAAAGCAGTTCTCCTCCTCGGACACAAAAGTTGGACCGTGCGAAAATTTGATCAGCACCCCAAAATTCTGGTTTGAACGATTTCTTTCTTTGAAATATTTGAATTTTTTATAGAAGTTGTAAGATTCCCTGATAGCTACTCAGAAGCATTATATACTCCAGACGAATTCAAGGGCGGATCCAAAAGCCTAAAATTAAGAGTAACTGTCGTTTTGTCTTATAGGAGTATTTTGCTAAAAAAACCAATTCCCATCTTTAATATTGTGGAACAATTATTTGGAGCTGAAAAGTGGTAAAAACCGGACGTTTTTGGGGGAAAAAACTGAGATTTTACTGAAAAACGATTGTTTTTTAGAAATTTAATTTTTTGTTATCGGCACCATAAATAATTAAGTAGAACAGAGAATAACAAAATCTCGAAGGTTTTAAATTTTTTGTTCATACGTTTATTGTTATCGTGCATTAGACGAAGTTTTCGACTAAAATCTTGTCGAATATTACTATGAAAGAAGAGGAATGGCCGCTTTAACTTTTGTTTAGATGCCACATATTTTTCAACCCCGCTCTTTTTAAAAATTTTTAATTTGTCATTTTTTGTCGACTTATTTTGAAAATCTTCCGCAAATTCAAGTCCAAAAATTATTTTAATTATTGGTTTTATTGGAATTCTCCATAAAAAATCAGGCCGAATCAATTATTTTAATTTTCTGGTATCTATTTGTTCCGTATACGGTGGCATTGTCAAGCAATATCATTTCTAAACTATTGATGGAAATTTACAACACTTTTTTGTAACACCGGTAGTGCCATTTGACACTCATTTAAAAAAAAAATTTAAAAAAAATCCCAATAATTTTTTTTGGAAATTACTTATTTCTGAGAGCCATGAAGTATAAATAATATACTCTCCATCGCACAAAATGCTACAACAAATCTTCCGTTTGGCATTATGCATCAAAGCTTGTGGGAAAATTCGGCAGCTTCCAGCGTCTTTAACTGGGACAGACAAACGTTTCGCCATCCCTAGGAATAATAAATAAATGTCAATCAACATTGTAAGTTTTATAAATGTATATACATTTTTAATATTTATTATTTAACTAATATTCCCGAAATTATTATTAAAATTTTTTATTAAATAATTCAAGATTTTTTTTAGTTTTGAACCAACCTGACTGAGCCGAAGTCCATTCCACGGGAGAAAGGAAGCTTGACACAATTCGGAATGACGAGCCCAGATATAATTTTCCATTGATCCATTTGTTACTGCTGGTTCATTTCTCGGACCCATATTTAGTTAAGATTGTACTTCTCATTAACCGATAGCAAACAGAATTACTAAAAACACAACTGTTATATTAGGAAAAAAAATTATTTTGTCCTAAAATATAAATTGTTTTAGTTAAAAAAACATATTTTATTGCTGCATAATTTTTTATTTTCGTTTTGAATTTATAAAGTTTATATTATTTCTGTGAAAACTACTTTTAAGCTGCACTGACGAAAGGAGAGTCGAAAATTATTGCAACAATAAAAATAAGTTATTTTGTCCTTTTTAATTGAAAATGATCGTTTTAAACAATGATTAATCGGCATACCGGAAATAATGTTTTTCAAGAACGTTGAAAACATGAAGTATAGTTGTAAAGGGTGATTTGTTTTTTAATTGACACCAATGGTTTGAGGAAAACATGGATCTCTCGTATTGCCATACGGTATAGGATTATTAGAGAACGCATAAAGTTAATGGATACATAACTAGTGTAGTATTTCACTAAAAACTTCAATATTTTTTTGGATTTATTTAAATAAACTAAAGTAGAATAACATACACAAAATCTTTTTATACTGTATATATCCCGTAAATTATAAAATAGGTCTTTTATATTCTTATCTGACTCATATTTTCGGAATCTGGACCTGAAACTTTCTCGATGAAATATAAATTATATTTGTATTTATAATTGATTCTTCTGTTTTTTGAAGGAATATTTCGCATCTCAGGTAATTTTTTTTAGGTGTGACATTATTTAACTGTTGCACCACAGACTTAACTGTATGAGATTCACAAAACGTTTTTGGCATTTCAACTGGAAATTTAAAAAAGTCAAGTCAAAAATTTTTTTCAAAATTGGATGAAATGAACTAGAAAAAGCCTAAATGACTGAAAAATAAAATTCCAAAAAATTTATTTTTTATGAATATTTCATATGACAAAATTTAATTTTCTTGACTATTTGTTCCGAAAAACCAGAATTTGTTTAATTTTTTATGTCAAAAATTTCTCCATTGAAATTTACCGATATAACATGTTTTGCAGGTATTTGTGTGTACATATAACTGTATAATTTTTAGAGAAGAAACCAAAAATTAACCGTTCAAACCTGTGAATTACGGTGGAGCAAAAAAAATTTTACCTGAGCTTTATTATAATATATTAGATATAATTGATTTAAAACGTTAAAATTTGATCGTTTACCTTCCCTTGAGAGCTTGCACACACCAAACTCTTTCCAAATTATTAATTTAATGGAATATTTCTAATCTATTTAGTATTAGCATGCCATATTCTAAGCGGAAAACCATCTTCCAGATTCCGGTCAAAATAATTGGTAATTTCTGGATTGATAGTAAAACGGCTGTGACATTTTGTGCGTGGCCCTCTAGTGTTTGAACACAAGTTTTATTTTTGATAATCCCAAATTTTGACCCATTCTGTCGTCGCACCAGAAATTAAATACAGGTTTGTCACCACCATCGTATAATCGACACCAATTTACTCCCTTTTCGTGACCTTTCAAGGGTGTGAAATTTGGCTGGTTCGATCCCTAATTGCCAAATTTTTAGGGTTCGATCAGAGAGGCGAGCAGAAGGTGTTGGATTCTTTACGGTAAAATAAAACCTAAAATTTAAAAAAATGATTTAAACAAATTAAAAATTTATCATTTTATTTAGTTGCAGAAACTCGGTTTTAGGTTTTCAGAAAAAAATCTAAAAAAATCTACGCCTTTAATTTTTTACCTGCATAACGTAGTGGAGTTGTGGACTCTCGATACTTGTTGCATGCCCATTTTTTGTCCCAATCCCACAATTTGATCATCATATCGTCGGAAGAAGTAGAACGAATGATGGGAGGAGGACTGCGAACATCTGAAAAATATTTTACGGGCCGTTTTTATTTCTGGATATTCAAAGTGAAGGATCTTATAAGCCGGCGTGGGCCAAAACGCGAATCACTCGCAAACAAAGTGCCAGTAGTTTCACCTCTCCCATATTTTAGCTTGTATTTTTTAGAATTGCCGAAAAAAGCAAAAAAAACAACAAAATTGTTTTTCGACAGAATTTTCTGTGGTGCTTTTTTTGTGTTCAGAATTCTTTTTTTCATGCCTAAAGATACCACGCCATATTTAATGAATAATGTCAAATTTCTTAATAAGGTCATATTACCTAATATAATCTGAATGTGCTTCGAATGGCATGAAACTTTCTTTTCTAGTGTAATTGTAATTGAATATTCTGACGTGCATGTCATCGAGTAGCCATAAAATGACCCAATTTTTTTCGTGTGACAAATTTGCAGCTCTTGACTGGTAACTCACATACTGTCAAAAAGCTAGACATAAATACTGGAGAATATGTAAATTAAAAAAGTTGATCCTCCGAAATTGACACAAGAAGGTTTTGCCCTTGGCGTGGGAAATATTTTGCGCGGCCAGGAAATTTCCATAAAATATTACTTGAAACTTAGAAGAAACTACACGCTAAAATATGTTCTAAAGATCTTGCATTTTTCGAAACTCAGTGTATAAGTTTAAGGACCTATTTACCGGTAGTTTAAAATATTTTCACGCAAAGGCTCATCCAGTCATTACAAAAATAATTTCGGTATATTACAATTTTATACTAGTATATAAAAATTTAATTTCTTAAAATCCGTACCACCACATTAGTATATTTTCGGTGATTTCGTGGTATTTTATTCCTTTTTATTCAAAAATGACTTAAATTTGATAATTATAAATATATTACTATTATTATCATCTTTTTTTTATATTCTTAGCTTTTTTCCTTTCAAATGTCTTTTATTTTAAAAAGTTGGTGTATTTCATATTCCAAATATTAACCTTGACCAGAATATTAGCGAGCATAGGGAAGCCATGGTTCAGTAGGATGTAAATCGACCGATTTTATCTCGATCACTTCGAGCAGTTAACTCTCTGCGAATATCTAACCGAAGTGGCATATTTAGAAATGCTAAAAATAATTAAGTAATTGGTTTACTTGTACGAATTGGTGATAGTGAAATGTATAAAAAGTGAATTGTATAAAATATTTGAGATTTTGAACCTGAACAGGCAGACCTAGAAGTTCTATTAGCATAAAATTCAATTTGTGGTCAGATAATTTAAGGTCGATTCTTCAAAATGATTAAAAAAAATTAATTTTTATTGCCATTGCCGAATCAAAACAAAAATCTGGCTAAACATTTTCTAATGTACCGAAAATCTGTATTTTTTATTGATCCTTTGCATTTTCAAAATAATGGGTCCTCAAACAGTATTTTTTTTTTCATTTTGAAGAATTTACTTCCAATAATCACCTCTCTCTACTCTCCTAATAAAAAGAATTACTGAACTCTTGTCTTTTCCTGTTCATGGTCAAAATCTCAAATTTATACATTTCACTTTTATACATTGCACTATCGACCCGTACGATATTAATATTGAATACTGGTTTTATCGTGAACAGAGGGGATATTTTCTATCTATCTTAATATAAAATAATGTGGTTGAAATCTTATTTCGATATTTGGACTCCGTTGCGGGTAATTAAATAGACTCGGTAAAAGTTTAGAAACATATACAATTAACCTCCAATGACCGATTCGATTAGATTAAAGCGTTAAACTTTAATAATAAACACCAAAGCTAAAAATGCAAGTCACAAATCCCATCAAATACATTTTCGATAAAAATAAAATTTATGTTTAATATTGGAAAATATTTATATTGTATAAAAACCAAAAATGAGTCGAAAATTCTGTTTCTTCAGAATTTTTGAAATGTCGAAAAATATCTCNATCTCTCATTTGCCTTTTAAAAGAATAGGGAATAAGATATTTAAGTTACTCGGGCATCATGATCGATATAGACGAAAGTCTGAGCAGATTCTTGTTTTTTTCGAAATCGGGTTTCAATATTTTGTGAAATTACATTTTCAACAATTATAGTCGATCTGAGCCTCGATTACTTTAGTTGAAGTATGAAGGTTCGCGAAAAATGCACCTTCATATTTTTAAAGATATAATTTCGCTACATATTGAAACCCGATCTCTAGGGATAATTCCTACATATTCGACTTGATTTAAGGGGGTTCTATAGGCAGCCTATATCTTTTGTAATGTAAATCCAATTGACTGGATTTTACAATTTTGGATCTCCGCGTATCCTGTTAAATATATAATGAGATGAAAATTTAAAAAATTCAATATTTTGGATGTTTTTTTATCAAATTCGAAATAAGCTTATTTTGAGTATATAGGTTCTATAGGCAAGTCGTATCTTCCTAACTAAACGAGCTAGAGGTCTGATTTTACGATTTTTGAACTCAACGTGGCTTTTTTAGTCATAAAAACTAAAAAAANATTATTTGAGTATTTTTATTATCAAAAATTATGTGCCCAAAAACTAAATAGCCTTATAAGTTATAACTTAAAAGTTTTTGAAACAAAACTCGAAATAAAGAGGGAAATAATTGTGCCAGATATCAGTCAAAGAAAAACTTCAAGACGATGGACAGAAAAACGAATTCTTACAAAACGCATATATTTGGAATCGTCATCGAATTTATTTTTGTAATTTGACTTTTTGGGGTCATATTACATAATATGACCCTGAAAATATTTGCTGAAAAATTCAAGTGTCTTTGGTGCTGAAATGAACTCCTCGGGGCTTACGGATCTCGAAATATCGAGGTTTTGAAATTTAGGGGCCGTAATACTCAATATCGACATTCCGGGGTCACATAACATCAGAAAAAAATTATTTTTATATTTTTGAAATCGTGAGAGAATTTCCTTTCATATGCAATGTAATATGACCCCATGCGGGTCATTTTACAAATTTGGCCTTTTGGGGTCATATTACAAAATTTGACCCCAAAAAATATTGCGCAGAAAATTTGAAAACGAAAGGTAAAAAAATCAGTCCCATATCACCCACAGTAACCCAGAAACCGACATTTTAAGATTTGACCGGTAATTACCGGAATTCCGGTATCCGGGTTGAAAATCGAAGAGCGTTATGCAAGGTATCAAATCATTGACTCCCATCTGTTTTTGGAATTTCCAAAATCGGTTCACCCATCTTCGAGAAAAACTCGTCCAACTGATCATCTCGCTGAAAAAAAAGCCGCCAATATTTGGATATCCATTTTGGGGTGAAAAATTCTTCCGGAAAATGTGGTGAACTTTTTTTCCCCCCGAAAGGTGCGAATCGGCCACAAATTGATTTTCAAGGTCGTGTTTTTCATGAAATATCGTTTTTTCGAGCTTCTTATGAACCTCTCAACCGCTTTTAACTTCAAACTAATACGTGTATAAGAAGCGCTAAAGAGATCGTTTTTCGAATTCTGTCCATCTAAATCTGTTACACTGATAATGGCTGGTTAGCCAAAATGTCGAATAAAAACTTTCTTTCATAGCTGAAATATGTATTTATTATATTAATTTTATGTCTCAAAACGATATCTTTCAACTTTAGATTTATATTTTTTGTTAATGGAATGTACGCATTTCGGAAAAAAAATACATTCTCGATTGGTTTATCCGTATGTTTTTAGACATCATCGTTTTCAAATCTAAAATTTTGATAGGTCGAAATTTAAATCATTTCCTTTCGAAAAATAAACTCTATAAATCATCTCTGAATTTTTGTCATCTAAATCGTCTTGAAATTCCGAGGATTTGGAGTCCCGGCCATTTTTAGATAACATAAACTCCCGTTCCATTCTTCAAAATAAACATTAAATTTTTATTGATTAAACTTTCGATAAATTTGAGAAGTTGAATAGATTTAACTATTTTATTCTATGAAAAACAGGGGGATTCAATTCAACTATTATTATTAGTATTATTGCCAGAGAAATAGATTTTTATGTCAAAGAAATGGTATAAAAGACGTTTAGAAACCTTGGAATTGGAAAATCAGAATTTTTTATTTAATTTTTAGATACATCATTTTATGACGGAAATTTCCTGTTAGCCCAATTTACTAGATTATTGTTTTTAGCCCAATATATATGCTAGAAAATTTACTATTTTAATTATCTTGAAAAAAATCAGTTTGATGATTTTAACAAAAAAAAGAGGCCAAATTGAACGAAAAAATCAACAAAAATTGTTTCCAGTATAAATTTCAGTTAAAAGTAAAAATTGACGTTTTTGGTATGATCACAATGTGATCATCACATGCGTCATAAGCAATTTCATCAGACACATGAGGAAGTCCGTCAAATTCTGTACATATGAGAAAAATCGCCGTCAAAGTCACTCTTCTTTAAATTTTTTATCAAAAAAAATCTTTTTGCCTACGCATTTTTTGTTGTTATTTTCGCAAAGTGTCCTTCTATTTTCAAAATGTCATGCTCGGCTATCGAAAACGATAACTAAAATTCGCAGCAAATGCAGGTATTATTTGCTAAAAATTAAGCTTGCAAAATTCTGACTTTCAAGCTGCTTTTCAACGCATTTTTTCAAAGAAACCAAATTCATTTTTTTATAGAAAATATTTTTTCAGTTTAGAAGATTTTACAGAAATTAATTTTTGGAGCAGTTTTTCAATGAATTTACATGAGACAATTCCACGGTTCACAAACGGTTAGATAAAGTTAATAAATTGTATGCTGGAAAATCGGGAGCAAATGAGCCTATGAATATAAATAGATCCCAGTTATAGTCAACGAGTTAAAAAAAGTTGACTATAAAATTCATCACCAACAATGTAACTATAAATATATTTCAAAAACTTTTTCTAGTATTTTTTACAGTAGAGTCGATTTAAAAAGACTATATTTAAATTTCGAAAACAGATTTTTAAATGAGAAAATGGCATAAAATTCACAGTAAATAAAAACGCAATATTTTTCTTTTGGATGTGGTATTTTTTGCTTATTATGTTTAATTTAGTTTTGATGAAATGGTAAGGTAGATCGATGTTTTGATCTAAAAATGCTACATTTATGGATTATTTTAATTGCAGTTTTAAAATTGCATAAAGCAACAAAAAATTGGTAAGCAAAAAATACCGCCGGCAAAATTTTTAACGTATGGCGCTAATTTTTGAATATTTTTAATGCGAGTTTTGTAAATTTTATGACATTTTTGGTATTTAATAACCTTCATAATTTTCTATTTATACCTACTCTACTTCATGTTAAATTAAAACTAAAATGTGCGTTCATAAGGCAATTATGGACTGTTTTAAGGGACCAACTGCCCCTAAAACGGATATATAAGAGAAAGATAAGAGAAATTGCACATTTAATAAATATCCATCGGATGAACGAAAAAAGGTCCATGAAAGTATACACCAGTTGCGTTTTTAGTTTGACAGCTTTTTGATGTGTAAAACTAAATGGCATATAGATTTGTTAGAATTTTATAAGCGAATAATATGAGGTCCCCTTTGAAGGAAACTCAAAAGATTTGCTTCAAATTTTATCAACAAAACGATGTTTTATAAGGTTTAACAAGAAGATAGCAGATTTTTTATATTAGAAATTAAATAAATACGAGACAGCAGACTAGGTATAAAAATCCATGATTTCAATTCCTATGAATTAAAATCCAACCTTTTTTGATGGTTGACGATAACTTTCGCGTCGTTTTTTAAATTTTCAAAATGGAAAAAAATCAAGTTTTGTGTTAAAAAATAGTTTTGGGTTCAATTTTTTTTGAAAACCTAAATGTCAGAATAAAAAAATATGCCTTTATGGAGGATTTTCATGCAATTTCAAAACTTTAGTGAAATTGATGCGAAAATTACCGCCGTTTAAATTAATGAGCAATTAAAAAAGTCTTACCGACACAAAAATGGTTCAACTGAATTTTCGTTTAATTTTTAGCAAATTTTGATGATTTCGTGTCATGTTCAATTATAGCCTTTAAAAAATTATATTTTCGTCTTGAATATAATTTAAAGGTGAGCATTTTTAACCGACGCTAATTTATTAAATTGGAATTTTTTGAAAAAATGATTTTTTAGCCCTACTTTACTGTAAATATAAATTATTCAAAATCCTCAAAATCAACGTCCGAATCTACGTCAATATCATCAACATCTAAATTATCTAATTCTGCCTCTAAATCGGCAACTTCACTATCGGAAATAATTTCAGCCGGTGACGTCTGGTTCGATTCCGGTGAGTCTAAAGAGGGTATTCTGGTTTGTTCGACAACCGGTGCGGCTGCCTTTGGTTCCGGTACGACTTTTGGGGTTTCGACAACTACTGTTGCGACTTCCGGTACAACTTCCTTTGGTTTCGGTACGGCTTTTGGGGTTTCGGCAACTACCGGTACAACTACTGGTACGATTTCCGGTACATCTTCTGGTTCGGAAACGGTCTCTGGTTCGGAGACGGGCTCCGGTTCGGAGACGGGCTCCGGTTCGGAGACGGGCTCCGGTTCGGAAACAGGCTCCGGTTCGGAAACGGGCTCTGGTATACTTTCCTCAACTGATTGACAAGATCAAAAATATTTTTCATAAACAGATATGTATGGCGTTAAACTGAAGTTAGGATATATGGCGGGTTTTAATCAGAATTTGAAGCACGAGGATTTTTTAAGGCCATTAAAAAAAATTCTCCTAGCACTGACGTCATTTTTCGTAAAGAAACTCCTGAAATTATGCTTTGTGATGGGTTATTTTATAAAAAAAACTCTATTGTCATTGGTCAAAAAAAGTAACTCCTAGAAAATAGACATGCCATACGTTTTTACCGGTAATTGATTAGGTGTACTGGTATAAATTCGCAGGACATAAAAATTAACTCTGAAATAAGCCATCAGACGACATCACACAAACAAGTGTCGTTACTAAAAACAACGTCACTTCTATGTCTAATTCTTCACTTTCATGAAATGAACCTAGGGTACCTTTTTAATAGCACCCGTCACCTGAAGACTGAACGATTATCTCAATACATATCGAGGAACGTTTTTATGCATTAGTCTGCCAAGAAAAATTTCAGCCTAAATTTGATTTTCGATATTTACCGGAAGAACCGGTAAATTGCACACAAACTTTGAACACAACAAAGTATATTTACGTCAGCAGGTGAAGTCTAGAGCCAAAAAATAATGTCAAAGAACATCAATCACGGCGACAAATTTAGTAGGCTAAAACGAAAAAAAAATGTTTTATAAGCCAATATTGGCTTTTATTTCGGCCGTTTTTTCCTAAAGGTAGTTTTTAAGAGCAACCACCTCTACCCATGACGATTACGGGAAAACCATAGTCGATATCGAGCCAACTAAAAAAGCTAAATGGAGAAATTTTGTCTTTTTCATCAGACTACCGGTTCACTCGAAACTCGTTTTTTTCTTCCAGGAATTCATCAAAAATATAGTTCAAGCAGTAAATGTGTAGACAATCGTGTGATATAAGAATGAACAAATATAAAAATTTATCTTTCCGGCTGATTTTAAAAAAAAAATGGGCCCATCGAGATTCGAACCTACCAAAAATTAAATTCCAGTTAATATCCGGTGACCGGATGTCAAATCAATTAATAAAATTCTCTATTGAGCTTTTTTTAGTTGGCAGTTGAATGCAAAAAAAACGTGTTCCCGATATCGCCTAGGCGTTTTCCCGTAATCGTCATGAGAAGGGTGGGCCACCTAAAAAAAACTACCTAAGAAAGCTCAATGCAGAATTAGTTTTTTGGTCTACCGGTTTACTGGGAACCGGATATCTATGATATACGCATATTCAGTTGAAATTTTAGGAAAAATGTATAGCCAGTCGTAATATCAGGTGAACAAACATAAGAAAATTACTGATGATGGTTTGATATAAACTGAAACTTTAATATATTGTAGTTAGTCTATTAAAATGCATATTATATATATTATGATTATATATACCTCGAAAACAATTCAACAATAAGAAAAATAAGTTCCGGCTGATTTCAGAAAAAAAATTTGGGCGCACTGAGATTCGAACCCTACCAAGAATGAAATTCGGTTTATATCCGATGAACCGGTGTCAAATCAAAAAAATCTCCATTGGGCTTATTTAGGTGGCAGTTGAATGCATAAAAAACCTTTTAAAAAAAATACTTTAAAGGGAAAACATGATAGTAAATACGATTCTAATATATTGAATTATTAATCATATTTATGATGCCTGTCAATAGAAAATACACTTTTTAACGAAACCAAAATTAAAAATTCCTTGAATCATTAATCTGAGAAAAACGAGGTTTATTATTACTGTACTGATTTATGTTAAACGTTCATCTGAAAATTAGTAATTTCCTATGATTGGCATCATCATCCATATGGATCACCGCCCTCAGAGTACAAATCCTAAATATTTTGAAACATGCGAAATCTGAGCATTTGATTGGTGATCCTTTCTTAATCTGACCAATGAAATCGGCCTATTCCGCAATCAAGGGTTTAGATTGGGTGCTAATATCTTGCTTGTTTGTATCATTCAAAAATTTAGAGATTTGTACTCTGAGGGGGGTAATATTACAACCGTGATGATGTTCATAATTATCTCACCTTTTGCACCGGAATCCTGGCTTGTATTTTTGTATAAACAATTTCACTTCAATTATCTTAACTCACCAAGACTATCTACTTCGCTGACAAATTTCAACACGTATACAGTAGTTTTTTAGTCATTGACCGAAATGAAAATAGCTATGAAGGAAAATTATCGTCAATAAAAAATGTGTAATATACGGCTTTGGAACAGCGCATCAGAACTCGAAATTTTTGGAAGATTATATTTCAAACTCTTGCATCGACGAAAGCTTGTCTTTCAAATTTTAATCTGCCTAGTAATTTTATTTTGCAAGTAAAAAACACATACTGTAATAACGAAGCTCATCAGGATTTTCTCGAAACTAATTTTCAATGTAAGTACATGACAAAGGTCGTTTCGAGATAGTTCGCAACAGGTACATACAAACTTTGGAAATTTGCGTATGCATAAAACTTTGAAAACGACATTTTGTTTTAAACAGGATCAGCTCCAAACAAATTCAATAATGAAACCTGCACACTGAGGGGTCATTTTACATAGGTCGGAAACAAAAAACGGTTTTCAAGTGACATCTTGTTTTTGAAAGTTTTATGCTAAACCAAAATTTCAAAAATATCGCATATGCCTTTGGAGCTATCTCACCTATCATATACATCACTTGGCAATTTCAATATAATTTTCGTAAAACAATTCGTGACCACATAAAATAACGATGTTTACATTTTATTATCGAACACTTGAAATAACATTTTAAACGGTGAAGGTATATTTAGAATTATTGTGTTATCAAAATCATCGTTTTCTTATATTTTAGCATGGATATTTTATGTTTTTCTATAGTGTGATTCTCGAATGTGCCAATTTTGGTAAAAAAGCGCGGCGAATTTGAGATACTCACTGTTCTTTCCATGCTAAAGATATCCGTACCCAATTAACATATAAAAACTCATATAGCTTATATATGGTCATAGGTTTAATTATAAAAATATTCCCTCAAGGTTTAAGTGGTCACAAACTGAATATAGATTAATGATTAACATGCAGGAAATCCATACAATTATCATATTTAAAGCCACATGGTTACATTACCACGAGCAAAAACTAATTTCAACTTGATCCTATTTAGCTATTTACATTCACAATTAAAAGCGATATGATTTTGTACACGTTATTGACTGTGAAAATTCATTCATTTAAATCACAAATAGCATTTGCAAAATTAAATTTCAATGGTAAAACTTGACCCAAAATATGATATGGCATTGTCACAGTCAATTTTTCGTAAATAAAATGATTTCATAAATTTGATATTTTCCAGTGTAGCATATAAATAGGAACAATTTCCAAAGAAATTAGCGAAAAATAAAGTTATCGTCAATAAAAGAATTTGACAATCTAGCCTGAAATTACTAGAAATAACTGCGAAATTTGGAATTTCGACCGTTTTTACGGTTTTAATGACCTATTTGATAGGACATTAAAAACTGGAAGGTCAAAATTCTTGATTTTGATTCCAGTTTTAAATAAAAACAAGCGGAATGAAATTGACTAAAGCCAGAGAAATTTGAAGTTGGTTTAAAAAACCCAAATTTGAATCCTATCGGATCAAATATTGTGTATCCAATTCCACCATTATAAAACCCAGATATCACGAAACGGAGGTTCTAAATTTTACAAGCTTTTTTGACTTTTTAGCGCATTGTCAACTTATCTCAAATTGAAGCCGACGAAGCTTAATTTTCTTAACTGCCTCCAAATTGTGCAAGATATTAATTAAATAAGAACATGCAAATAGAAACTGTTTAAAAATTTCATTGACATGGTTTATTATTATTATGTAATTTGTAATATATGAATATTTACAGGTTTTAAGCGAAATTGCTCGTTATTGCACATTGTAAAGAATTACACCAAAAAAATATTAAATTTAATCTCTCTTATTTTGATCTAGTCCTTGTTCAATTTCTTCTTCCTCTCTTCTTCACTTACTTCCGGTTCCTCTTCTTCTACTCCGGTTCCTCTTTTCTACTTCCGGTTCTTCATTTTCTACTTCCGTGGGACTGCAGCTTGTACTTCGGCAGCGGTGACTACTTCAGGTTCCTCAAATTCCTCTTCGTCGAAACCGGTAGATTCTTCGATTAAAATCCCGCTCGGTAACACAAATATTTTCGGATATTCGGACGCCAATTGTGGAGAATTGACCTGAAATGATTATCAAAGTCAGATTTTTGATTTGATACCTATAAATTCAGAACCACTTTTTCTTAATTATGAGATATAATTTTGATGCTTATTGAGACATACATGATAAAAATTGCCAAAATTTATATCAAATTATATCAACACTTTAAAAATCTACGAAATTAAATATTTTTTCAAAAATTTTAATTAAAAAACGATTCTGAACTATAAAATCTAAAATTGTATTTTTTGTAAAGTACAAACTAAATTGGAGGACAAAACGTTTTGCTGCGTTTTTTAATTTCAAATAAAAAAATAATACGAAATATCGAAAATCCTGCCTAGTCGTCGATTTCGCGAGTGACGTCACAAATAGAGAAATCCAGCTAATTCATTGGTCACTTCTCGAGAAACCAGTCATTTCATTGGTCACTTTCAATTCTTGTGACGTCACTGTGAAAATCGACGACTAGGCAGGACTTTCGATTATACCTTCGCGATTTTATGCTGGTTTTGATAAAATTTTCACTTACAGATTTGAAAATATTTCTCAGCTCGTATAGATTCTTCTAATTTGGGAATAAATTTGAAATATTTTGCAGGATCAGCAATAGCCTCAGCATGCTTTTCGGTCAAACTACCTAAACACAATTGACTACAGACACTGATTTAATACAATAAACAAAAATACCTCCACATTTTGTTACTCTTGGTGCTTCTGAGGAAGATACGTTCTGCAAAACATAGCAGCTTCGGTAGTCTGTTTGCAGCCAATAATAGTTTTAAACAACTTGGGAGATTTCCAGTCAACATATTTGATAAAAATGCAACATTAAATTTTCCTTCGACCTTCGGCATCTGAAAAAAAGAGGTTTTTTATGTCCTCAAAAAGACGATTCTGACAAAACAAGTGCGAAAAAAAATTGTTTTTTTGCGTTTTTTATGCAAATTTAGAATTAAACAAAAAATCTTCTTTGAATGAGTTTAAACAAAACAGAAAAGACATCTCTCTAGTAGAAACCTCGGGATCTTTTAGATACAGTTTGGTACACAATCGCCCTACAAGATCTATCTCCACAAAATCTGGGCATTTGTGGTAACTTGAGATCTTTTCAAAAAAGTTTTGGTAAATGGTGAGAATAATATAAAATTTTCCAAAAAACTGGGCGATTTGTGGTAACTTGTGTATACCAAAAAATTTTGTTTGTCCCAAAAATCAATTATTAAAAAGTTTTTAAGTTAAATTGTATAGGCGAGCTATAAGTTTTAAGACAAATGTCGTACCAGTTGCATCGAATGTTCTCGAAAACTCCGGTTCCTGAGAAAAACTTTTTGACAAGTATCAACTCTTTGGCTGTTGGATACAATTAGAATTTTTTAAATCGATGAACTGTTTTCGAGAACATTCGATGCAACTGCTACGACATTTGTCTTATCAAAACTTATATCTCGCCATAATTTTATACAAAAAAATGCTCAAAAAACTACCAGCAGCCAAATTTTGAATTGCTGTTGCGTCACCAGAATTGTTGCTAATATAATTATCCACCGTGATCTTTAGCTTTCTAAGAGCTTTCTGAAGCCAGTTTCAAGTCGCAATTTTTTAGTGGCCAAATCAGCAACTGATCGCCATTTTTCAACAGAGTCAATTTCCTTTGCGATTCGACGACTTTTTCAAGTTCACCGAGCTAAAAAAATTTAAATTTATTATTTTATAAAAAATCTTGGGTCAAATTACCTGGAGTGCAAGGTCAAATTGGTGTTCAGGGTCAGTTGTGACTGCAAGGGCTTGCTTCTTGAAACCTTGTTTCTCTAAAAAGTAGCTACTCGAGCACGGAACTCTTTAGGAATACCAGTAAGACTTCATTAGCAGTTTCAAATCTTCCCTCATAACAGCGTCTTTTTGTGCGATAAAATTTTTGAGAAAATTTATTTTTCGAAGATACCTTTTAACATACGGTATGTTACAAGGTATCTTCGAAAATTACATTTAAACCATACCAAAAAGAAATAAAAATTGCACAAGTTTTATATTACCAAAAATTGACACCATAAAACAACTTTCTTTTTAATTGTGAGAACACTTTAATCTAGCCAATCAAAAAATAGCTAACAGAAACAAAATTCGGAGAGAATTCCAAGACAAAATTTGAGATTAAAATACTGGTTTATTTCAAAACCATTTTTAGGGAGGTGGATTTGTAGGATTACGGGCAAATACGGCCTTCTTCTATTAGGAAACCCATTTTCACTCCTCATTTAACAAATAAATATAAAGGTCCTGGGTTTTTACAAAATATTAACAGAAATACTGTAATGGGAAAGCTGTGAAAATTTTCGCTTTCAGTATTCCAAATGATGGTCTTGAAATTTTCCTTCAAAAATGAAAAAAAACGAACATTTTTTGGTAGTAGTTATTATTGAAAACAAATTTATATGAATTATAGAAACGAGTATAGACATAAATGTAATGATGTATTAAAAATTTCAGAAATCAAAGCTAGAATGTCAAAAATTTGATAATTAAAAAATGTATCTTTTTTACAGCAAAAATTGACAAATTTAGTTTCACAAATTTTTATATCCCATAACTGATATTGTTAAAACAGATTAATTCAATCAAAAGAAACAAAGTTGAGTCTTTTATCGGCCAAAAAATTACTCTTTGACATCAGTGTAAGTATGCCAAAAGATAAAAGAGCTTTTTCAAATGCAGCTACGTACAATTCGCCGCCAGACATAAATAATTTTAATTGTTAGAGAATTTAGTGAAAATATAAAGCATCTCCAACCCCAGATACCAGTTGTTGACAATTCTTCGATTTCCCCACAGCATTAATGCGCTTTCATAACCATCATAAAAATATTTCGTTTTAAATTACGACTCCCGTTTTTTTGAAAATTCATTTCGAGAAATTCTCCTCCAAGAGAATGTAAGATTTCGAAAACAAAAAGCTTAAATAGTTAGATGGTTGCCGGAAGTGAATGTGAACGTTATACGTAATCAAAATAAGGGTAGCTCTTTTAATAGGTCCCCTCCTCCTCAGTCATTTTCTTCAAATACCATTTTTTTCCTCGCCATTCAACCGGCTGGCCAGGCAATCAACCGTTAAATAACCGGTTTTCGAGGAAAATGAGGGACACGTACAATCGATTAAAATAAACAAAAAAGAGCTGACTGAGAATTCGAACCTAGACCTTCCGTTTAGAACGTCATTCTACCGTTGAACCGTTGTTGACCAGGAAAAAAAAAATGGGTGCCAAAATTCCTGCACAAGCAAACCAATAAGTTTGTTGAATTCTGTATTGTCTTCGAGAAAAATGGACTGAAGATAGGGTGGGACTATAAAAAAGCTACTAAGGATGATGATGAAAGAAAACACATGAAAATAAATTTATACAATTCATAATTGAAATTATAATTGCAGGCCTTATTCCACATATTTTATTTCCGAAACTATTTAATTCAGCGTACAAAATCAAACTATTTAAGCTTTTCAATAAAATATCACCAATATGAAATTAGTAAAATACTCACATAACACTCATAAATACTACAAATAACTAAGTCAATGATGTCAGATATCTGAATTTTATTAGAAAATAAGGTTGCAACTTCGGAATGACCGAAAAACTTCCGTATAATTTGTATACAAATTAGTCGATTCTCTTAGGTTTAATTTTTTTTAAACGAACCAAGAAATATTTGGATCGAAGTCGAAGCTCGAATCGGATGCATCAAAACGGTTTGGCACCGTGTACCTCACAAATTCAAACGACAGTTTTTTCCCGTTTTTCCCAGTCAACGGATTAACGTAAATGGTTAAAAAGAACGTAAATTCAGTAGCCTACACTTTGAATTGTGAAGTGGATTTTAATAAATAATATCGCGAAACATATCTGGGCTAGAATTTCAAGCGAAAAAATTGAATATAGAAAATGTACCAAAAAAAAAAGTTACATGTGTATATATGTTACTCAGATGTATTAACTAACTATTACCTCGTGGTTCTCCTGGCATATCAGCCTTATATTCAGCATGTAAATTGAATTCTCCGAGAGCAGATGTGCTACCAAATCGTTTTCACAATCAGAAGATACTAAATAACTCGGTTTGGGTCATGATTTCAAATGAATATTCGAAATTGTACTGTGTTGCGTAATTTTCTTAATTCCGTCTAATTATTTGCATCTTCCCAATCGTAGAAAGCAAAGAGTTCTCCCCTCGACCAAGAAGTGGACCGTGCGAAAATTTGATCAGCACCAAAATTCTGGTTTGGAACGATTTCTTTCTTGAAATTATTGAATTTTTATAGAAGTCGTAGATTCCCTGATAGCGCTACTCAGAAGCAATTAATTACCCAGACGAATTGCAAGGGCGGATCCAAAAGCTAAAATGAAGAGTAACTGTCGTTTTGTCTTATCAGGAGTTTTGCTAAAAAAACATTCCCATCTTTAATATGTGGAACAATATATTAGGAGTGAAAAGTTGGTAAAAACCGACGTTTGGGGGAAAATACTGAGATTTACTGAAAAACGATTGTTTTTAGAAATATTAATTTGTTATCGGGCACCATAAATAATTAAGTAGAAAGAATAAAATCTCGAAGGTATTTTAAATTGTTTTGTTCCATACGTTCTATTGTTATGTTGCATTAGACAAGTTTTCGACTAAAACTTGTCGAATAATATGAAAGAAGAGGAATGGCGCTTGTAACTTTGTTTAGATGCACATATTTTTCAACCCGCTCTTTGTTAAAAATTTATAATTGTCATTTGGTCGACTTATTTTGAAAATTTTCCGCCAAATCAAGTCAAAAATTATTTTAATTATTGGTTTATGGAATTCTCCATAAAAAATCAGGCCGAATCAATTATGTAATTTTCTGGTATAGTTTGTGTCCGTTACGGTGGCATTGTCAAGCAATATATTTCTAAACTATTGAATGAAATTTACAACACTTTTTTGTAACACCGCTAGTGCATTTGACACATTAAAAAAGTTTAAAAAAATCCAATAATTTTTTTTGGAAATTACCTATTCTCTGAGAGCCATTGAAGTATAAAAATGATACTCTCCATACGCACAATGCTACAACAAATCGTTCGTTTGGCATTATGCATCAAGCTGTGTGGGAAATTCGGCAGCCCAGCGTCTTTAACGGGACAGACAATACGTTCGCCACCCTGGAATAAATAATTAAATGTCAATCAACATTGTAAGTTTTATAAATGTATATACATTTTTAATTATATTTCACTTAGTTTTAATAATTTCCCGAAATTATATTAAAATTTTTTATTAAATGAATTCAAGATTTTTTTTAAGTTTTGAACCAACCTGACGAGCCTGAAGTCCATTCCACGGGAGAAAGGAAGCTTGACACAATTCGGAATTGGAGCGCCAGATATAATTTCCATTGACCATTTGTTCTGCTGGTTCATTTCTCGGACTATTTAATTAAATTGTACTCTCGATTAACCGATAGCAACAGATTACTAAAACACACTGTGAATATTAGGAAAAAATTATTTTGTCCTATAAATATAAATTGTTTGTTAAAAAACATATTTTTATTGCTGCATAATTTTTATTTTCGTTTTGAATTTATAAATTTATATTATTCTGTAAAACTACTTTTAAGCTAGCAACTGACGAAAACGAGAGTCGAAATTATGCAACAAGAAAATAAGGTTATTTTGTCCTTTTTAATATGACAAGATGTCGTTTTAAACAAATGATAATACGGACATACCGGGAAATATGTTTTTAAGAACGTTGAAAACCATGGAAAATTAGTGTAAAGGGTGATATGTTTTTAATTTTGACACCAATGGTTTGAGAAAACAGATGTCTCGTATTGCCATCACGTATGAGGATTATAGAGAAGCATAAAGTAAGATCATAACTAGTGTAGGTGTTCCTAAAACTTCAATTTTTTTTGGATTTATTTAAAAAACTAAAGAGTAATACATAACAAAATCTTTTTATACTGTATAATGACCCGTAAATTATATAAATAGGCTTTTAATTCTTATCTGACTCATATATTTCGGATCTGGACCGAAACTTCTCGATGAAATATAAATTATATTTTGTATTTACAATTGAATTTCTGTTTTTTGAAGGAATATTCGATCTCAGGTAATTTTTTTTAGGTGGACATTATTTAACTGTTGCACCACAGACTTAACTGCATGAGAATATACAAACGTTTTTGCTTTCAACTGGAAATTTAAAAAAGTCAAGTCATTTTCTAAAATTCGGATTTTATACCAAAATAACATAGGATGAAATGAACTAGAAAAAGCCTAATGACTAAAAATAAAATTCCGAAAAATTTATCTTTTTATGAGATATTTCATATGCAAAATTTAATTTTCTTGACTATTTGTTCCGAAAACCAGAATTTTTTGAATTTTTATGTCAAAAATTTTCTCCAGAAATTTACCGATATAACATTTTTGCAGCGGTATTTGTGTGTCATATAACTGTATAATTTTTAGAGAAGAAACCAAAAATTAACCGGTTCAAAACCTGTAGATACCAGTTAACCGGTGGAGCAAAAAATACACTTTTATTCCGAATGAAGAACTTTATTATAATACGTATAGAGTATAACTGTTGGTCAAAACGTTAAAATGATCGATTTAAAACCTTCATTCGAGAAAGCACTATGCAAACACACTTATATTCAAAATGTTAGGTAAGAAGAACTCTAGAGTTAACACAAATTCAAATTAATTTAATGGAATATTTCTAATCTATAGTATTTAGATGCCATATTCTAAGCGGAACCATCTTCCAATTCTCGGTAAAATAATTGGTAATATTCTGGATTGATAGTGAAACGGTGTGACATTATGGTGCGTGGCTCTATGTGTTGAACACAAGTTTTATTTTTGATAGATCCCAACATTTTGACCCATATCTGTGTCGCACACAGAAATTAAATACAGGTTTGTCACCACCATACGTAAATAATCGGACACCGAATTACTCCCTTTTTCGTGATCTTCAAGGTGTGAATATGGCTGGTTGATCCTAATTGCCAAATTTTAGGGTCGATCAGAGTAGGCGGAGCAGAGAGTGTAGGCATTCTATTAGGTAAATTAAAACCTAAAATTAAAAAAATGATTTAAATCAAATAAATTTATCATTTTATTTAGTTGCAGAAACTCTGTTTAGGTTTTCAGAAAAAAAATCTTAAAAAAATCTACGCCTTTATTTTTTTACCATGCAAAGTAGTGGAGTTGTGGACTCTCGATACTGTTGCGCCCATTTTTGTCCCAATCCCACAATTTGGATCCATCATATGCGGAAGAAGTAAGAACGAATGATGTGGCAGAGGACTGCGAACATCTGAAAATATTTTTTACGGGCCGTTTTATTTCTGGATATTCAAAGTGAAGGATCTTATAAGCCGGCGTGGGCCAAAACGCGAATCACTCGCAAACAAAGTGCCAGTAGTTTCACCTCTCCCATATTTTAGCTTGTATTTTTTAGAATTGCCGAAAAAAGCAAAAAAAACAACAAAATTGTTTTTCGACAGAATTTTCTGTGGTGCTTTTTTTGTGTTCAGAATTCTTTTTTTCATGCCTAAAGATACCACGCCATATTTAATGAATAATGTCAAATTTCTTAATAAGGTCATATTACCTAATATAATCTGAATGTGCTTCGAATGGCATGAAACTTTCTTTTCTAGTGTAATTGTAATTGAATATTCTGACGTGCATGTCATCGAGTAGCCATAAAATGACCCAATTTTTTTCGTGTGACAAATTTGCAGCTCTTGACTGGTAACTCACATACTGTCAAAAAGCTAGACATAAATACTGGAGAATATGTAAATTAAAAAAGTTGATCCTCCGAAATTGACACAAGAAGGTTTTGCCCTTGGCGTGGGAAATATTTTGCGCGGCCAGGAAATTTCCATAAAATATTACTTGAAACTTAGAAGAAACTACACGCTAAAATATGTTCTAAAGATCTTGCATTTTTCGAAACTCAGTGTATAAGTTTAAGGACCTATTTACCGGTAGTTTAAAATATTTTCACGCAAAGGCTCATCCAGTCATTACAAAAATAATTTCGGTATATTACAATTTTATACTAGTATATAAAAATTTAATTTCTTAAAATCCGTACCACCACATTAGTATATTTTCGGTGATTTCGTGGTATTTTATTCCTTTTTATTCAAAAATGACTTAAATTTGATAATTATAAATATATTACTATTATTATCATCTTTTTTTTATATTCTTAGCTTTTTTCCTTTCAAATGTCTTTTATTTTAAAAAGTTGGTGTATTTCATATTCCAAATATTAACCTTGACCAGAATATTAGCGAGCATAGGGAAGCCATGGTTCAGTAGGATGTAAATCGACCGATTTTATCTCGATCACTTCGAGCAGTTAACTCTCTGCGAATATCTAACCGAAGTGGCATATTTAGAAATGCTAAAAATAATTAAGTAATTGGTTTACTTGTACGAATTGGTGATAGTGAAATGTATAAAAAGTGAATTGTATAAAATATTTGAGATTTTGAACCTGAACAGGCAGACCTAGAAGTTCTATTAGCATAAAATTCAATTTGTGGTCAGATAATTTAAGGTCGATTCTTCAAAATGATTAAAAAAAATTAATTTTTATTGCCATTGCCGAATCAAAACAAAAATCTGGCTAAACATTTTCTAATGTACCGAAAATCTGTATTTTTTATTGATCCTTTGCATTTTCAAAATAATGGGTCCTCAAACAGTATTTTTTTTTTCATTTTGAAGAATTTACTTCCAATAATCACCTCTCTCTACTCTCCTAATAAAAAGAATTACTGAACTCTTGTCTTTTCCTGTTCATGGTCAAAATCTCAAATTTATACATTTCACTTTTATACATTGCACTATCGACCCGTACGATATTAATATTGAATACTGGTTTTATCGTGAACAGAGGGGATATTTTCTATCTATCTTAATATAAAATAATGTGGTTGAAATCTTATTTCGATATTTGGACTCCGTTGCGGGTAATTAAATAGACTCGGTAAAAGTTTAGAAACATATACAATTAACCTCCAATGACCGATTCGATTAGATTAAAGCGTTAAACTTTAATAATAAACACCAAAGCTAAAAATGCAAGTCACAAATCCCATCAAATACATTTTCGATAAAAATAAAATTTATGTTTAATATTGGAAAATATTTATATTGTATAAAAACCAAAAATGAGTCGAAAATTCTGTTTCTTCAGAATTTTTGAAATGTCGAAAAATATCTC
>SCLH01000115.1:480294-501014 GCA_004367855.1 Oikopleura vanhoeffeni
CTAAGAAAGCTCAATGCAGAATTAGTTTTTTGGTCTACCGGTTTACTGGTAACCGGATATCTATGATATACGCATATTCAGTTGAAATTTTAGAAAAATGTATAGCCAGTCGTAATATCAGGTTGAACAAACATAAGAAAATTACTGATGATGGTTTGATATAAACTGAAAGCGTTAATATATTGTAGTTAGTCTATTAAAATGCATATATAATATATATTATGATATATTATACCTCGAAAACAATTCAACAATAAGAAAAATAAGTTTCCGGCTGATTTCCAGAAAAAAAATTTGGGCGCACTGAGATTCGAACCTACCAAAGAATGAAATTCCGGTTTATATCCGATGAACCGGGTGTCAAATCAAAAAAATCTCCATTGGGCTTATTTAGTTGGCAGTTGAATGCATAAAAACCTTTTAAAAAAAATACTTTAAAGGGAAAACATGATAGTAAATACGATTTCTAATAATATGAATTATTAATCATAATTTATGATGCCTGTCAATAGAAAATACACTTTTTAACGAAACCAAAATTAAAAATTCCTTGGAATCATTAATCTGAGAAAAACGAGGTTTATTATTACTGTACTGATTTATGTTAAACGTTCATCTGACAAATTAGTAATTTCCTATTGATTGGCATCATCATCCATATGGATCACCCGCCCTCAGAGTACAAATCCTTAAATATTTGAAAATGCGAAATCTGAGCATTTGATTGGTGATCCTTTCTTAATCTGACCAATGAAATCGGCCTATTCCGCAACAAGGGTTTAGATTGGGTGCTAATATCTTGCTTGTTTGTATCATTCAAAAATTTAGGATTTGTACTCTGAGGGCGGGTAATATTACAACCGTGATGATGTTCATAATTATCTCACCTTTTGCACCGGAATCCTGGCTTTATTTTTGTAAAACAATTTCACCAATTATTTACTCACCGCATCACCCTACAATTTCAACACTGTACAGTGTTTTTTACATTGCCGAAATGAAAATAGCTATGAAGGAAAATTATCGTCAATAAAAAATGTGAATATACGGCTTTGGAACAGCGCATCAGAACTCGGAAATTTTTTGGAGGATTATATTTTCAAACTCTTGCGATCGACGAAAGCTTGTCTTTCAAATTTTAATCTGCCTAGTAATTTTTATTTTGCAAGTAAAAAACACATATCTGTAATAATCACACGTACTGTAATAACGAAGCTCATCAGGTATTTTCTCGAACTAATTTTCAATGTAAGTACATGACCAAAGGTTCAATGTTTCGAGATAGTTCGCAACAGGTACATACAAACTTTTGGAAATTTGCGTTAGCATAAAACTTTGAAAACGACATTTTGTTTTAAACAGGATCAGCTCCAAAACAAAATTCAATAATGAAACCTGACACCACTGAGGGGTCATTTTACATAGGTCGGAAACAAAAAACGGTTTTCAAGTGACATCTTGTTTTGAAAGTTTTATGCTAAACCAAAATTTCAAAAATATCGCATATGCCAGTTTGGAGCTATCTCACCTAATTCATACTTACACTCACTTGAGCCAAGGCAATTTCAATAATTTTCGTAAAACAATTCGTGACCACATAAAATAACGATGTTTACATTTTATTATCGAACACTTGAAATAACATTTAAACGGTGAAGGTATATTTAGAATGTATTATTGTGTTATCAAAATCATCGTTTATCTTATATTTTAGCATGGATATTTTATGTTTTTTCTATAGTGTGAGTTTTCTCGAATGTGCCAATTTTGGGTAAAAAAAGCGGCGAATTTGAGATAACTCACTGTTCTTTCCATGCTAAAGATATCCGTACCCAATTTAACATATAAAATACTCATATAGCCTATATATATGGATCATAGGTTTAATTATAAAAAATATTTTCCCTTTCAAGGTTTTAAGTGGTCACAAACTGAATATAGATTAATGATATTAACATGCAGGAAATCCATACAATTTATTCACTATTTAAAGCACCATGGTTACATACACCGAGCAAAAACTAATTTCAACTTGATCCTGATTTAGCTATTTACATTCACAATTAAAAGCGATGTATGATTTTGTACACGTTATTGACTGTGAAAATTCATTCATTTAAATCACAAATATGCATTTGCAAAATTAAATTTCAATGGTAAAATTTCACCCCAAAATATGATATGGCATTGTCACAGTCAATTTTTCGTAAATAAAATGATTTCATAAATTTGATATTTTCCAGTGTAGCATATAAATAGGAACAATTCCAAAGAAATTAAGCGAAAAATAAAGTGTTATCGTCAATAAAAAAATTTTGACAATCTAGCCTGAAATTACTAGAAAATAACTGCGAAATTTGGAATTTCGACCGTTTTTTACGGTTTTAATGACCTAATTTGATAGGACATTAAAACTGGAAGGTCAAAATTCTTGATTTTGATTCCAGTTTTAAATAAAAACAAGCGGAATGAAATTTGACTAAAGCCAGAGAAATTTGAAGTTTGGTTTAAAAAAACCCAAATTTTGAATCCTATCGGATCAAATATTGTGTATCCAATTTCCACCATTATAAAACCCAGATATCACGAAAACTGGAGGTTCTAAATTTTACAAGCTTTTTTGACATTTTTAGCGCATTGTCAATACTATCTCAAAATTGAAGGCCGAACGAAGCTTAATTTTTCTTAACTGCCTCCAGAATTGTGCCAAGATATTAATTAAATAAGAACATGCAAATAGAAATGTTTAAAAATTTCATTGACATGGTTTATTATTATTAATGTAATTTGTAATATATGAATATTTACAGGTTTTAAGCGAAATTGCTCGTTATTGCACATTGTAAAGAATTATCACCAAAAAAATATAAAATTTAATCTCTCTTATTTTGATCTAGTCCTTGTTCAATTTCTTCTTCCTCCTCTTCTTCACTTACTTCCGGTTCCTCTTCTTCTACTTCCGGTTCCTCTTCTTCTACTTCCGGTTCTTCATTTTCTACTTCCGGTGGGACTGCAGCTTGTACTTCGGCAGCGGTGACTACTTCAGGTTCCTCAAATTCCTCTTCGTCGAAACCGGTAGATTCTTCGATTAAATCCCGCTCGGTAACACAAATATTTTCGGGATATTCGGACGCCAATTGTGGAGAATTGACCTGAAATGATTATCAAAGTCAGATTTTTTGATTTGATACCTAAAATTCAGAACCACTTTTTCTTAATTATGAGATATAATTTTGATGCTTATTTGAGACATACATGATAAAAATTGCCAAAAATTTATATCAAATTATATCAACACCTTTAAAAAATCTACGAAATTAAATATTTTTTCAAAAATTTTAATTAAAAAAACGATTCTGAAACTATAAAATCTAAAATTTATTTGTACACTTTTATTGTACACTTTAGTACAAACATAAATTGGTAGGACAAAACGTTTTGCTGCGTTTTTTAATTTCAAATTAATAAAAATAATACGAAATATCAAAAATCCTGCCTAGTCGTCGATTTTCGCAGTGACGTCACAAATAGAGAAATCCAGCTAATTCATTGGTCACTTCTCGAGAAACCAGTCATTTCATTGGTCACTTTCAATTCTTGTGACGTCACTGTGAAAATCGACGACTAGGCAGGACTTTCGATATACCTTCGCGATTTTATGCTGGTTTTGATAAAAATTTTCACTTACAGATTTGAAATATTTCTCAGCTCGTATAGATTCTTCGTAATTTGGGAATAAATTTGAATATTTTGCAGGATCAGCAATAGCCTCAGCATGCTTTCCGGTCAAACTACCTAAACACAATTGACTACAGACACTGATTTAATACAATAAACAAAATACCTTTCCACATTTGTGTTACTCTTGGTGCTTCTGAGGGAAGATACGTTCTGCAAAACATAGCAGCTTCGGGTAGTCTGTTTGCAGCCAATAATAGTTTTAAACAACTTGGGAGATTTCCAGTCAACATATTTGATAAAAATGCAACATTAAATTTTCCTTCGACTTCGGCATCTGAAAAAAAGAGGTTTTTTATGTCCTCAAAAAGACGATTCTGAACAAAACAAGTGCGAAAAAAAATTGTTTTTTTGCGTTTTTTATGCAAATTTAGAATTAAACAAAAATCTTCTTTGAATGAGTTTAAACAAAACAGAAAAGACATCTACTCTAGTAGAAACCTCGGGATCTTTTTAGATACAGTTGGTTACCACAAATCGCCCTACAAGATCTATCTCACAAAACTGGGGCAATTTGTGGTAACTTGGAGAATCTTTTCAAAAAAGTTTTGGTAAATGGTGAGAAATATATAAAATTTTCCAAAAACTGGGGCGATTTGTGGTAACTTGCTGTATACCAAATAATTTTGTTTGTCCCAAAAATCAATATTAAAAAGTTTTTAGAAAGTTTTAAATTGTATAGGCGAGCTATAAGTTTTGACAAAATGTCGTACCAGTTGCATCGAATGTTCTCGAAAACTCCGGTTCCTGAGAAAAAACGTTTTGACAAGTATCAACTCTTTGGCTGTTGGATACAATTAGAATGTTTTAAATCGGATGAACTGTTTTCGAGAACATTCGATGCAACTGCTACGACATTTTGTCTTATCAAAACTTATATCTCGCCATAATTTTATACCAAAAAAATGCTCAAAAAACTAACCAGCAGCCAAATTTTGAATTGCTGTTGCGTCACCAGAACTTGTTGCTAATAATAATAATCCACCGTGATCTTTAGCTTTTCTAAGAGCTTCTGAAGCCAGTTTCAAGTCGCATTTTTTAGTGGCCAAATCAGCAACTGATCGCCATTTTTCAACAGAGTCAATTTCCTTTGCGATTTCGACGACTTTTTCAAGTTCACCGAGCTAAAAAATTTAAATTTATTATTTTATAAAAATCTTGGGGTCAAATTACCTGGAGTGCAAGGTCAAATTGGTGTTCAGGGTCAGTTGTGACTGCAAGGGCTTGCTTCTTGAAACCTTGTTTCTCTAAAAAGTGAGCTACTCGAGCACGAGACTCTTTAGGAATACCAGGTAAGACTTCATTAGCAGTTTCAAAATCTTCCCTCATAACAGCGGTCTTTTTGTGGGTAAAATTTTGAGAAAATTTTATTTTCGAAGATACCTTTTAACATACGGTATGTTACAAGGTATCTTTGAAAATGTTACATACCATACCAAAAAGAAATAAAAATCTGCACAAGTTTTATATCTACCAAAAAATTTGACACCAATAAAACCTTCTTTTTAATTTGACACTTTTAATCTAGCCAATCAAAAAATAGCAGAAAACAAAATCGGGAGCAGAATTTCACAAGACAAAAATTTGAGTAAAAATACTGGTTTATTTCAAAATACCATTTTTAGGGAGGTGGATTTTGTAGGATTTACGGGCAAACTACGGCTTTCTCGTATTCGGAAACCCCATTTTCAACTCCCTCATTTTAACAAATGAAATAATAGGGTGCTCTGGGATTTTTACAAAATATTAACAGAAAATCTCGTATAGGGAAAGCTGGAAAATTTTCGCTTTCAGTATCCCAAATGATGGTCATGAATTTTCCTTCAAAATGAAAAAAATCGAACATTTTTTGGGTAGTATGTTATTATTGAAAACAAAATTTATATGAATTATAGACTATAAATTATGTATTAAAATTTCAGAATCAAAGGTAGGAATGTCCAAAAAATTTGATATTAAAAAAATGTATCTTTTTTTACCAGAAAAATTTACCAAATTTAGTTTCACAAATTTTTATCCCATAACTGATATTGTAAAACAGATAATTCAAGTCCAAAAGAAACAAAGTTGAGTTCTTTATCGGCCAAAAATACTCTATTGACATCAGGTAAGTATCCCAAAAGATAAAGAGCTTTTTCCAAATGAGCTACAGTAACAATTTCGCCGCCGACATAATAATTTAATCTGTTTAGAGAATTCGTGAAAATAAAGCAATCTCCAACCCAGATACCAGTTTTGACAACTTCTTCGATTTCCCCAAGCACTTCAAATGCGCTTTCATAACCATCCTAAAAATATTTCGTTAAATTACGACTCCGTTTTTTTTTAAAATTCTCTTCAGAGAAATTCTCCTCAAGGAAAATGTAAATTTCGAAAAAAAAGCTTTAAATAGTTAGATGGTTCCGGTAAGTGAATGTGAAAAGTTATACGTAAATCAAAATAAGGTAGCTCTTTTAATAGGTCCCACCCTCCTCAGTCATTTTTCCCAAATACCATTTTTTTCTCGCATTCAACCGGCTGGCCAGCAATCAACCGTTTAAATAACCGGTTTTCTGAGGAAAATGAGGAGACACATACATCGATTAAAATAAACAAAAAAAAGAGCTGACTGAGATTCGAACCTATGACCTTCCGGTTTAGAACGTCATTTACCGTTGAACCGGTTGACCAGCAAAAAACAAAAATGGGTGCCACAAATTTACTTGGCTACACAAACCAATAACCGTTTGTTGATATCTGGTATTGTCTTCGAGAAAAATGACTGAGTAGGGTGGGACCTATTAAAAAAAGCTACCTAAGGTGATTGATTAAAGAAAACACATGAAAATAAAATTATAAAATTCATATGAAATTATAATTGCAGGCCTTTTCCCATATTTTTATTTCCGGAAACTTTTAATTCAGCTACAAAATCAAACTATTTTAAGCTTTTCATACGAAAATTCACCAATATGAAATTATTAAAATCCTCACATAACCTCTAAATACTCAAACTAACTATAGTCAGTGATGTCAGATATCTGAATTTTATTAGAAAATAAGGTTGCACTTCGGAATTGACCAGAAAAACTTCCGTATAACATGTTTGTATACAAAGTTAGTCGATTCTCTTAGGTAGATTTTTTTTAAACGAAACAAAGAAATATTTTGACGAAGTCGAAGCTCAGACATGGTATCATCAAACGGTTTTTTGCACCGTGTACCTCACCAAAATTCAAACGACAGTTTTTTTCCCCGTTTTTCCCAGTGAACCGGATTACCGCTAAATGTAAAAAGAAACGTAAATTCAGTAGGCTACATCTTGAAAGTTTGAAGTGATTTTAATAAATAAATCCGCGAAAACATTCTGGGCTAGAATTCAAGCGAAAAAATTTTGAAATAGAAAATGTTACCAAAAAAAAGTTACCATGTGTATAATTGTTACTAGATGTTTAACTAAATTACCTCGTCAGGTTCTCCTGCATAATCAGCATTATATTTCAGCATGTAAAATGATTCTCCGGAGCAGATGGCTACCAAATCGTTTTCACTCCAGAAGATCTAAAATAATCAGTTTAGGGGTCATATTTCAAATGAATTCGAAATTGTACCTGTGTTGCGTCAATTTCTATTCGTCTAATTAATTTAGCATCTTCCCAATCGTAGAAAGCCAAAGAGTCTCCTCCTCGGACACCAAGAAGTGGACCGGCGAAAATTTGATCAGCACCAAATTCTGGTTTGAACGATTTCTTTTCTTTGAAATTATTGTGAATTTTTATAGAAGTTGTAGATTCCCTGATAGCGTACTCAGAAGCATTATTACTCCAGACGAATTCAAGGGCGGATCCAAAAGCCTAAAATAAGAGTAACTGTCGTTTTGTCTTATAGGAGTATTTTTGCTAAAAAAACATTCCCATCTTTAATATTGGAACAATTATTTAGGAGCTGAAAAGTGGTAAAAACCGACCGTTTTTGGGGAAAAAACTGAGATTTTACTGAAAACGATTGTTTTTTAGAATTTATTTTTTTGTTATCGGGCACCATAATAATTAAGTAGGAACAAGAGAATACAAAATCTCGAAGGTTATTTGAATTGTTTTGTTCATACGTTTATGTTATCGTGCATTAGACGAAGTTTTTCTGACTAAAATCTTGTCGAATATAATATGAAAGAAGAGGAATGGCCGCTTTAACTTTTTTTAGATGCCTACATATTTTCTACCCGCTCTTTTAAAAATTTTAATTTGTCATTTTTTGTCGACTTATTTTGAAAATCTTCCGCAAATCAAGTCAAAAATTTTTAATTATTGGTTTTTGGAATTCTCCATAAAAAATCAGGCCGAATCAATATTTTAATTTTCTGGTATCTATTTGGTTTCCGTATACGGTGGCATGTCAAGCGAATATCATTTCTAAACTATTGATGAAATTTACAACACTTTGTTGTAACACCCGCTAGTGCCATTTGACACTCAATTTTAAAAAAAATCCCAATAATTTTTTTTTGAAATTACCTTATTTCTGAGAGCCATTGAAGTATAAATAATATACTCTCCATCGCCACATGCTACAACAAATCTTCCGTTGGCATTATGCATCAAAGCTTGTGGGAAAATTTCGGCAGCTCCAGCGTCTTTAACTGGGACAGACAAACGTTCGCCATCCCTAGGAATAATAAATAAATTGTCAATCAACTTGTAAGTTTATAAATGTATATACATTTTAATTTTTATTATTTAACTAATTATCCCGAAATTATTATTAAAATTTTTTATTAAATAATTCAAGATTTTTTTAGTTTTGAACCAACCTGACTGAGCCGAAGTCCATTCCACGGAGAGAAGCTTGACACAATTCGGAATGACGAGCCCAGATTAATTTTCCATTTGTATCCATTGTTACTGCTGGTTCATCTCGACCCATTTTAATTAAGATTGTACCTTCGTCATAACCGATAGCAACAGAATTACTAAAACACAACTGTTATATTAGGAAAAATAATTATTTTGTTATAAAATATAAATTGTTTTATGTAAAAAACATATTTTTATTGCTGCATAACTTTTTTATTTTCGTTTTGAATTTATAAACTTTATATTATTTCTGTGAAAACTACTTTTAAGCTGCACTGACGAAAATGAGAGTCGAAAATTATGCAACAATAAAAATAAGTTATTTTGTCCTTTTTTAATGAAAATGATCGTTTTAAACAATGATAATCGGCATACCGGAAATAATGTTTTCAAGAAGCGTTGAAAACATGAAGTATTAGTGTAAAGGGTGATTTGTTTTTAATTTGACACCAATGGTTTGAGAAAATAATGGTCTCGTATTGCCCATACGGTATAGGATTATAGAGAACGCATAAAGTTAATATAATAACTAGTGTAGTATTTCACTAAAACTTCATATTTTTTTGGATTTTATTTAAATAAACTAAAGTATTGAATAACATACACAAAATCTTTTTATACCTGTAATATGACCCGTAAATTATAGAAATAGGTCTTTTATATTCTTATCTGACTCATATTTCGGAATTGGACCTAGAAAACTTTCTCGATGAAATATAATTATATTTGTATTTACAATTGATTCTTCTGTTTTTTTGAAGAATATTTCGATCTCAGGTAATTTTTTTTAGGTGTGACATATTTAACTGTGCCACCACAGACTAACTGTATGAGATATCACAAAACGTTTTTTGCATTCAACTGGAAATTGAAAAAGTCAAGTCAAAATTTTTTTTTCAAAATTGGATGAAATGAACTAGAAAAAAGCCTAAATGACTGAAAAATAAAATTCCAAAATTTATTTTTTATGAGATATTTCATAATGACAAAATTTAATTCTTGGATATTTGTTCCGAAAACCAGAATTGTTTAATTTTTTATGTCAAAAATTTTCTCCATGAATTTAACCGATATAACATGTTTTGGCAGGTATTTGTGTGTACATATAACTGTATAATTTTTAGGAAGAAACCAAAAATAACCGTTCAAACCTGTGAATTAACCGGTGGAGCAAAAAAAATTGACCTGAGCTTTATTATTATATTAGATATAATTGATTTAAAAGTTAAAATTTGATGTTTACCTTCCCTTGAGAGCTTGCACACACCAAACTCTTTCCAAATTATAATTTAATGAATTTTCTAATCTATAAGTATTAGCATGCCATATTCTAAGCGAACCATCTTCCGATCCGGTTAAAATAATTGGTAATTCTGGATGATAGGAAACGGCTGTGACATTTTGTGCGTGGCCCTCTAGTGTTTGAACACAAGTTTTATTTTGATAATCCCAAATTTTGACCATTCTGTCGTCGGCACCAGAAATTAAATAAGGTTTGTCACCACCATCGTAATAATCGACACAATTTACTCCCTTTTCGTGACCTTCAAGGGTGAAATTTGGCTGGTTCGATCCTAATTGCCAAATTTTTAGGGTTCGATCCAGAGAGGCGGAGCAGAAGGTGTTGGCATCTTTACGGTTAAATACAACCTAAATTAAAAAAATATTTAAACAAATAAAAATTTATCATTTTATTTAGTTCAGAAACTCGGTTTAGGTTTTCAGAAAAAAATCTACGCCTTTAATTTTTTACCTGCATAACGTAGTGAGTGTGACCTTCGAATACTTGTTGGCATGCCCATTTTTTGTCCCAATCCCACAATTTGATCATCATATCGTCGGAAGAAGTAAGAACGAATGATTGGGAAGGATGGACTGCGATACATCTGAAAATATTTTTTTACGGGCCGTTTTTATTTTGGATATTCCAAGGTGAAGGTATCTTTAGCGGCGGGGTGCAAAACGCGAATCACTCGCAAACCAAAAAAAAGTGCCAGTAGTTTCACCTCTCCCCATTTTTAGCTTGTATTTTTAGAATTGCCTGAAAAAAGCAAAAAAAACAACAAAATTGTTTTTCGACAGAATTTTTGTGGTGCTTTTTGTGTTCAGAATTATTTTTTTCATGCTAAAGATACCACCGCCATATTTCAATGATAATGTCAAATTTCTTAAATAAGGTCATATTACCTAATATAATCTGAATGTGCTTCGAATGCATGAACTCTTTCTAGTGTATTGTAATTGAATATTCTGACGTGCATGTCATCGGAGCCAGAAATGACCCAATTTTTTCGTGTGACAAATTTTGCAGCTCTTACTGGTAACTCACATACTGTCAAAAGCTAGACATAAAATACTGGAGAATATGTAATTAAAAAAGTTATCCTCCGAAATGACACAAGAAGGTTTTGCCCTTGGCGTGGGAAATATTTTGCGCGGCCAGAATTTCCATAAAATATACTTGAAACTTAGAAACTACACGCTAAAATATGTTCTAAAGATCTTGCAGTTTTTCAGAACTCAGTGTATAAGTTTAAGGCCTATTTACCGGTAGTTTAAAATATTTTCCACGCAAAGGCTCATCCAGTCATTACAAAAATAATTTCGGTATATTACAATTTTTATACTAGTATATAAAATTATAATTTCTAAAAATCCGTACCACCACATTAGTAATTTTTCGGTGATTTCGTGGTATTTTATCCTTTTTATTCAAAAATGACTTAAAATTTAGATAATTATAAATATATGTACTTATTATTATCATCTTTGTTTTCTATATTTCTAGCTTTTTTCCTTCAAATGTTTTTATTAAAAGTTGTGTATTTATATTCCAAATATGAACTTGACCAGAATATAGCGAGCATAGGAGCCATGGTTCAGTAGGATGTAAATCGACCGATTTTATTCGATCACTTCGAGCAGTTAACTCTCTGCGAATATCTAACCGAAGTGGCATATTTTAGAAATGCTAAAAATAAATTAAGTTAACTTGGTATACTTGTACGAATTGGGTTGATAGTGAAATGTATAAAAGTGAATTGTATAAATTTGAGATTTTGAACCTGAACAGGCAAGACCTAGAGTTCTATAGCATAAAATTCCAATTTGCTGGATCAGATAATTAAGGTCGAATTCTTCAAAATGATAAAAAAATTATTTTATTGCATTGCCGAATCAAAACAAAAATCTGCTAAACATTTTCTAAATGTACCGAAATCTGTATTTTTTTATGATGTCTTTGCATTTTCAAAATAATTGGGTGGCGCAAAACAGTATTTTTTTTTATCATTTTGAAGAATTTGATTTCAATAATCTGATCCAGCAAAAACATTGAAATTTTATGCTCTTGAACTCTTGTTCTTTCCTGTTCATGTTCAAAATCTCAAATTTATACATTTCACTTTTTATACATTGCACTATCGACCCGTACGAATTTAATATTGAATTACGGTATCGTGAAAACAGAAAGATATTTCACACTTGTTTAAATAAATTAATTTTGTGGTGAAATCTTATTTCGATATTTGACTCCGTTGCGGGTTAAATTAAATAAGACTCGTAAAAGTTTAGATAACATATACAATTAACCTCAATTTGATCCGGATTCGTATAATTAAAGGTTAAACTTTTTAATTAATTAAACATGGCGCTAAAGAGTTAAAAATGCAAGCGTATTCAATTTTTACATCAACAATACATTTTCGATAAAATAAATTTATTGTTTAATATTTGAAATATTTATTTATTGTATAAAAACCAAAAATGAGTCGAAAATTCTGTTTCTTCAGAAATTTTTGAAATGTTCCGAAAATTCTAATTTTGTCCGCTTAGACAGAGAAGTTTTCGGATTTTCACAAAAATGCGGATGTTTTTGCCCGTTTTGTTCGCTTAGACAGAGACCACGGTTGTTATTTCACCCGGCCTTAATGGTCCGAAAATTCATGAAATGGCAGATTTTACATAGCATTTATTTTCGGACCATTTTCTCTCCCTGCAGGGCCCTATACTAGTGTATTGAAGGGTAATTTAATCGGGCATGATATTTATAATCGTTTATACATCATCGTTGTATAATATATCGAAAATTATCCCTGCTGCGCCTTTCTGTGCAAGCGTCATGTTATGAAAGGCGCAGCAGAGATAATTTTCGATATTACATGTAGCCTTCATGCAATTTTTTTGCGTCATCTTTTAGAAATTTTTCTAGAGAAATGGTTATTTTAAGTCCTAGGAGTTTTATGTTTAAAACTTTTGTCGAATTTTTTCTCCTATATTTCGCTATAAAAATGCGTAGGCGTCAAAGGCTATTAATTTAAGGGGGTAGGTGTCGGTTTTTGGTACCTTTCAATCACGCCTCAGAACAATTCTAGCAATCTAGGCAATGTTGTGGAGAATCTGAGGATATTACTCGTTTAATCATATGATCTTCGTCTAAGGATAACATACTTCAAAGTTCAACATTGTTACATCACACTGACCAGTGCGAGCTCCTATTTCTAGAGAAACTTAAACGGTTTTTAAAAAATCTATCTTCTTTAGACCCCACATACAAAGCGTTCAAAATTACAAAAAGTAAGCGGATAAAGAGAACAAAATGTGATGAGAAGGATTTTTTCAAATTTTGACCTTTTTATTCTAGAAAATCTCCTTGAACCCGATTTCTCCATTTTCAACTCAAACTCATCTTCTTTTAGACGATGTTTAGAATAAAACCGTTTTCGAAACTAGGTGATAAATATAATCGGTCAAGTGAGTAGAAGAATTTCTGATTAATATTCTAGAATCAAAAAATGCGATTTTAAAGTGAACCGGAAATGAAAAGTGCGAAAAAAAAGTTCGTCCGATTGAACAAAAGTACTATCAAATTGAAGCTGAAAAAGCAACCTGATCAACAATCTGCTTACAGCTAATCGAAATTGTGAACCAAATCAGCGTCAATTCGATAATTTAGGTTTAACATTTTTGCTTAAAATAATTGAAATTTCTAGAATTCGATACAAGACATCGATAATTTTTAATGTCATGCATCGTTTGGCGGGTCATATTCACCAATAAGAAGTGTTCATATCATGGTGGAATACCGGTTTTATGGCGGGTTAAAGCAAAAAAATATTCGAATTTCGAAAGTCTAGATTGCTTGAAAAAAATAATTGCCACCAATGAGATCCTTGGGTCACTTTAGTCAAACCGATATTATTGTATCATAAATTAATTCATAAAGGGCTCAAAAAAAAACGCGACACCTCCCTTTAAATAAAAAAGTGTACAACAAAATCTTATATCGAAAACATACAAATTTTATACTTGTTTTATAATCATGAACAACCGGTTCAAAACCCAAACAAATTCGTTAATTTCGATTTACTTGCAATGATGATCTTTCCGCCTACGCAAAATAGAAAATTTAAAAAGTCGACCGAAAATATAGTTACATAAAAGACTGTACTCCCTTTTTACTAAAATTTTTAAAAACGATCAACGTTCTTGGCAAACAAACTTTCAGAAAAGTTGACCCCTGGCTTCAATTCTAGAATGTTTTTTTGTTTCCTTAATTTTAATCTATCATTCAAATATTAAATCAGTAAGTTTCTTCCAGCTTTTTGGATATTATTTTCAATTGGTTCGGCTTTAATATTTTTGTTTCAATTTGCGTCTTTTTGATGCTGAAGAATCGCCCTCGAGCCGTGACGTCACCGCTCCAACGTGGAGCAAAATTTGATAGTAATAATTTTTAGTATTTTCAAACTTTGAATATGAAAATTTTTTGAGCATATTATTTCAGGAAAACAGAGTAAAAAATTAGGCAGAATTATTATTTTACAGTTTTAATAAGACAGTAGAAAGATGATTCAAGAATAAGTTTATCTGAAAACTAGTGACAACAACGAATTCGTCGTATCTAATTAAAAATAATTCTTATTAGCCTTTTTTAAGAAAATAGTTATAACATATATGATCCATAAACAAAAAAATCACAATACCGTAAGATGAGCACTGGGCTACTGAAGATTAAATAGGAAGTCAAAAATAATAAAAGGTTATATTGTGTTTAAGCGGGATAGTGGGATTGCTCCAGTAATGTGCCTGGATAAACATAAGGTGCGTTTTTAAAAGCTGAATATCTTTTGAGATTGAGTGAACGTTTATTTCCAAATGTTATGTATCCGTAACTGAGAAGTAAAAACTGATTATTTTAGAAAATTTAGTCACTATCAACCTTAAATCATAAAACCTTATTGCTGGTATTTCTTCATTGAAGTATACCGTCATATCCACGTAATCAGAAATTCAGCGATAATGGCCGATATATTGACAAAAAATATTTTACAATTTTAAACCAATCAATTTTTATAAAATCATCTTAATTCGCGGAGAATTATTTTTGCAAATCTTGCTATAGTATAAAATGGCAAAAAGAAGAATTATTAACTAAAAAAAGTAACCTCAGAACGGCACATGCGATCGTTTGTCTGCTTTTCATAAAATTCTCTTGTTATCTTATAAACTTTAAACCAACGCAAATTTAATATTTTTTTTTATTATTTCTCAGCAATCAACATCAGTATCGATTAATATGCTCGCCATTATACTCATTGATGGATAAAATTGAAATATTGGAAAAACAGGGCAAAAATTTAACAATTATATATATGAAATACATTCAATTTAATGTTATTTTCGTGTGATTATTATCTGTGTTTGAGAACTATCCAGTCTATAATTTTTAATAAATATGAATTTTGTTGCAAGCAAAAGTCCGATATTCTAGAAAGTTTATCGATAGTAATGATTTTTTTTAATGCAACTAATTCTCGTGTGCCGGATGTCGGAATACAAGAAATAATCCGAATTGAGACCGTGTCGAAACTAACTACTGCCACAACTCCCCTTAAGCTATTGTGAGAGATTTTCTGGTCACTTTAAGAGACTTCTAGGGTTTTTTGTATGAAAAATTTTCAAAAAAAATCGATTTTCGGTCAATTATCAGAAGATTTTACAAGGAGTCTAAAAAGCCGGATCTAGCGACCCCGTACTAAAGAGCTAGAGCGCTAATTTTTAGGCAATGCGAAAATTAGCGTTTTTTAGGAATCCATTGTTAAGGATTAAGGTCGGCGAACTATGTCTTTACCTAAAAAGCGGGTCAAATTCAAGGCTCATTGTCAAAATCATCGTATAGGACTATAAAAGTCCTCAAAAAGAATTGGAATGGTCGATTGTCCTCGAACGTATAGAAACTATGGGTAAATTATACTGGAGGTCGCTAAGAGCAAAAAATTTGAAGTTAATTTAAAGGACTTAACTGTGACTCGACAGGCAAAATGACACAGGCAATAATCCTCGCTGAGATATGCTGAACTATTTAGTTTAAAGTATGGCTGATTATGGGCCAACGCAAGGACGGAAAAGAGCGAAAATTTACCATTGGAGAAGTGTAAAATCGTCGATTGATAAGAGAATAAAGGAAATTTATTTGGAAATCAGAACAATTAGTCAAAACAATAAGGGTCCTTGTTGTACCGGAAAAATTCATAAAAAGGACTTGAGTGGCAATGACGTTGCTACAGCAATTATTATCAGAAACAAATATCACAGGAAAACAGAGCAGCAAAAAAAAATGACGGCAGTCTGCGTCTTGGGCCATGAACAATTGCTCGCTAGCCATTTTTATCTGTCTGAGCTTTTTATATGCCTGATAAAAAAAAGTTAGGATGAAATATGGTTAAAGCATATGACCAACTGTAAGTCTCTGAACATGCGCACTGTGACCATGTTTCGCTGTAAGAAGAAAAGTAAGACTCATTCAGGCTAATAATTGATATGTTTCATTAAATTTATCAATAAATCGTCAAGGCCGAAATCCTGGTTAAAAACCCATTAGTAATTTTCAAATGTGTCCTATCAAGAATCTTAACTGTCTTGAGCCTAATTGAAGTCGACGACTTTTGCCATATCTTACTTCCTACAAAAATATTATATATATAGTTACCTCGTATAAATCGATAATTTTTCTATCGCTCCAAATTGGGTTCATCCTTTCAAATCACTCGAAGTCTTTGCTGATTGGGTAATCAGGCATGTCAGAAAATCAAGATACCACTTGAATATCGAATTATATGCGTCGGTTACAAATGAGTAAAAACCTATAGTGTTTCTTAGTATCAGGATATAATACTAAAATCTTATATATAAAAAAACAATTATAGATGAATGTATTCAGTTTGAATAATACAATTGTAGTATATACAGCCTTAAACTTCGGAGATTTTTTATTACTCTTTCCGTTTTGCAAAATTAGAAGATCGACTCGCATTATATTGCTTACAATTCATTTTAAGATCCGAATGGTCGTTTGAAAGCATAACATTAATACCGTTGTACTTCCAGCTGTAGTTTGTCGCTGAAGTATTAACTCGTCTGAACGGAAAACTTTCACTACATAACGGCCACATAACTGACATCTACAAGAACGAGCCTTTTGAATGAAGATGTTCCGGTCGCGAAATTGGAAACCTTTTGAGTTGGTTTAATTTTTAAAAGTTTTGGGGCAAAAAGCTTTTGAAAAATTTGACAATTAATGACATTGTTAAGTTGGAATAGCTAAGTACCGAGGAATATTATAAAAGACTTATTAAAAGTCAATGAAAAATTAAAAAAAAATTAAATGAGATAACATTACAGTGAGTTAATTAATTATATACAAATTAGGAAACTTAACAAGCAAAGCACTCACATGAACAAAATTTAGATCACAGCAGGAATCAATGCAGAAAGGATCTATCAGCATTTCAAAAGTCTTTCTTGGCTTTAATTTTCGATATCGGCACACGTGATAAAAAACAATCTAAAGATTATTGAGTAAAGGAGATTGGATCAATATAGAAAGCTTCAATCTTCTGGGCTTTTATTCTCCTCTATCTCAAAAGAGACGGCGGAAAATCGTATTGATTGAAACCGTTCGCGCAACACAAGCCTTTATTGCCAATTGAATAGGCGCCAATGAATGGGCTCTTTTTGTTATGTAGTATACGAGACAAAATTAGATCTGCGATTAATAAATCGATTTCTCACATCATAAATCGAAGATTGAAAATTAGTTAATCTTACGAGAAAATAGGAAGCAAAATGATTCGTTTATTCAATCTTACTTTCAATCTATATAAAGACGAAAATATTAACTAAAATATTGGTCATAAAAATTTGTCAAGTTGCTCTGTACAATCTCTGGTCATACTCTCACGCCATACTTTTAATAATTATTGTCCAAATTCCAGCGAGGATTATTGCCTGATCGAGTCACAGAATTCCTATAAACTTCAACCATTTGACATTTGTCTCTAGCGACTTTTCAGTACATATTGACACAAACGTTGCTAATACGTTCATAGTAAAATCGACCTTCCGATCTTTTGAGGGTCTTGCAGAGTATACGATGATGTGAAAATTGACCTTGAACTTTGACCGTTATTTAAGGCGAACCACATAGTGCCGACATAATCTTAAAATGGACCTAAAAACGCCTTATTTCACTTGCCATAAATTAAGCGCTCTAGCTCTTTTATACGGGGTCGCTAGGTCCGGCTTTTGTACGCCTTAAATTCGAAAATTGACCGAAAAATCGATTTTTTAAGAAAATTTCAATTAACAAAAAAAAACTAGGTCTAAAAATGACAAAAAAAAATCTCTACAAGAAGCTAACCCTACCGAAGCATATATCTTTGAAAGCGCTAAAGTCAACTTTAAATCAGCCAAAAATAATGGAAAAAATGTCGCAGAAAATTCTCAGGTCATACATTTTAAATGTCACAATGTGAACTGAAAATTTTTCTAAAATTTTTCGGATATTGGTTCAAATTTGATCACAGAGTATAGAAAGGCCCATTTTTTGCTTAACTTTTCTTCCGAAAAAAATACTATTTGATAAAAATATTGGTAATATAATTCAATTTACCACGTATTAGGAACTAGTGTTTTGAGATACAACATTGCAAAGATCAATTTGAGCTTCATGACATATCGGACGAGAATATTTTTTGGGGAGTGAAATTCAAATATCCGATTTCGATTTAGCTATGGATAAATGAATCTTGAAAAAAAATAAATTGGAAAATCAAGGCCAGATGAACAACTAGATACATATTAGGCTTAAAATATTGTAAAATAATCAATTAATGTTCAATTAAATCGAGAAACACTACAAATTTTTCCCAAAACCGGTTTTCATGAATATGGAACTATATTAAATAAAATTTTCTGATTCCGAACAGATAAAGTAATCAGACACAAAAAATTAGTAGAAAAAAGCGTTGCGCTGTACGGAGATGAACATTAATTTCCTGAGACTACCGATGACGTCGCGTAAGAGACCCCGCCGGTTTTTTTGGAATTTTCACTAAAACTCGAAATATGATTTTTTTGAAAATTCGGAATAAAAAAAAAGTGCCTCGATTTCGAAGTATAGACTCAGAAAGAAAGCCAGGAAAACCATGATGAGAAAAGGCTTACGCCAAGGCGATATTTTAAGTTTAGTGGTAAATCCTCGAGCAAACGTTAGTTTAACTCATCTTCAAAAATACTTGAAAAAATCCGAAAAATGCGAAAATTCGACAAAAGTTTTCATGCTTGGTTCTAGTACCTAAATATCACCGTAAATTGGAGCAATTTCGATCCTCTGAAGGCTTTTTTAATCAGACGTAATACCGCCTAAAACAAATAAAACCGATTTATTTTTGAAATTCCTTATTTCAAATCGTCTTAATGTCTAGCTATATAATTATTTTTATTTGAATACCTTCTGTGAGATGCTGACAGACTAATATTCGGAAATTCGGATATACGGAATTACGGTGAATCCTAATATAGACGCTTTCTGATATGTTAATCAATACGGGGTCTCCTGGAGATTGTTTGTCAATGCTGTTAAAGAAGGCCTGTCAAATAATCCTAGGAGTTCCTGTCATACCGAATCGGATATTCACAGTAAATGTTTTTGCAACATTTGGGATAATTAAACTGAGGAGGCGAATACTATTACGATGAAATCGTTCATGGTGGTGTTGGAAATACAGCCACACTTCTAACTGGAAACAACCGCTTAACGAACAACTTTCTCTAAACGGAACGCTTTTAGGGTGGCTATTGTTCTAACGAACAGTAAGAAATAGTGCTTTTAAATGAATATTACTAATGACATGCATATATATTAAAGGCGAATGCCAATTTTTCACAAAAATGGTAACAAATTATTAGTGGGTGATAGTTAAATTTTAAGACTTAAGTGGGTAGGTTGTGAAATTATTGTTGAGCCCTTAAGAATGAATATTATGAGAATTATTGATATCGGTTAATGACTAAGATGACACTAAAGGAAACTCCATAGGGCAAATTTTTTTCAAAACAATCTAGAACAAAACTAGAATTTTAAAAATTCGAAATATTCTTTTGCTTTAACCCGCAGAAAACCGGTAGTTCCACCAATGAATGAGATCATTTTTATTGCGAATAGCCCCGAAAACGATTGCATGAATTAAAATTTCGGAAATGTTAATCGATTCTAGAAATTCAATTATTTAAAGCCAATGTTCAAACCTAACTATCGAATTGAGTGATTGGTTAGTGAAATTTTGATAGTTAGCCAAACTTTTGATCAAGTGAACTCAGCTGCAATTTTGGGCTACCTTTGTTCGGCATCACGACAATTTTTTCGACTTTTACATTCCGTCACTTCCATCAATTTTCTAGAATTGAGTTATTCATAAAAATCCTTCTCATGTCACTTTATAGCGCGCATAATATTATTACCTTAGTCGAAAAATGGCTTCAATCTAAAATTGTCAAAACAGAAGAATGAGTTTGAAGTCGAAAAACGGCAAAATGGCTTCAATGTGAATTCTAGAAGAAAAAAAGTCAAAATCGGAAAAATGTCTTCTCATACTATTTTGCTCTCATTAATTCGCTAGTTGGTGTTAAGATTTGATACGCTTGTTTGGGTCCTAAAAGAGAATAGATTAAAAAAAACCGTTAGTGCTGTCAGCAAAGACCACCAACTGTGGTGTGTTAAAGATTGACTTTATAGATGTGTGATCGTTAACGAAAGGAGATCACAAACAAGTTCCTCACGAAGCTTTACAACTGCCCTAGATTGTTTCG